>JARQSW010000349.1:663588-968148 GCA_030142375.1 Calameuta pallipes
GAGCAACCAACAAATTTTCTAATTGTTCCAACAAAAACCAACAAAAAACCAACAATTTTTTAGCAAAAGAAAAAATCCAAAAAGTAAAAGTTACAGTGCTAACTTCACGTACGTGATTGCAGTTGGTAACTCAGTCTACGGATGTCTGCCATACCTAAGTTCATGTGACATCAAATACGTTAAGATTCTTTGTCTATTTATCCTCAGTCAACGATAAGTCTACATGACCAAGTAGTGCTGCATTTTCTTACTCGTTTAAAATATCGTACTGTAGAGCGCGTTAGTTAACGGCAACTTGTAAAAATCGGTACACTATGTCGGTTTGCTTCATGGAACTCAGGATGTGCACCACCAGGTTTTGCCGTATACGAATAAAAGTTCTATTTAAAATTGTAATATGACAAACGATGGACGCATTCAGTAAGGAAAAACAGTACGTAGTTAAGAGAGTGGATGGTTCAAATTTTATATCTTCTAGTGTATCGACTATCGATCGTTTACAATTTAATGGTTTCACAGGATGAACGAAATTGTTACCTCTTATATTGTTCCATAGGATGATAAGAATTTTATTATTCAATTTTTTTTCTTTTACTGTTTATTGGGAAATCACGATGTGGCGATCAGAATAATATTTAGTAGAGGTTCTCCAAAAAAGCTGAAATATATAGAAATGATAAGCAAGATACATGCAGGCTAACATAATATTTAACAGTGACCAAATGCAAAATATGTGGGAATTAATGCGCGTTAACGCTACATGTCAGAATGAAATGAAAGAAATATTGGTCCACAGTACAAGTATTTATTTATTCTGTACAAAAGTTGAGTTATAAAATATTATGTCCCATTTTAGGTCTTGTTCTTAGTCTTGTATACCATACCGTCTTGAGTTCGTTCGTATAACAACAATATGCTGTGCTGAACGCGGATGCACACAGAGGAGGCGAGAATCGGAGCGTTTATGTGTTCTCTGCATAATGCGTACAAGTACGTTGCGCCAGTGTGCGCTAATTTATAATCTTTGATAATGATCATCTTGAACCAGACACGATTTCCGCACGTGAAGTAACGCGCCTCCGTGTAGGCACACGCGTCCTTAATGCTTACGCCATTGGGCACACCGCTGTACCATCGACGATTTCTCACGTATAGTCGCGTTAACAATTAGTACAACAATTATTCATCTTCGTGCTTCGTAAAATTTCAAACGAGTGTGATAGGCCCTTCGTATCGCTGCCGTATTTGAGATTGTTAATAGACCGAGAGGGTGAGTGTATGCCATATTATTATCTCTCTCTTATTTTTATCGTACACACTTTCGAACAAACTTGCGACAAATCATTAAAGGATCATGCACTTTTATTTTTCATCAAAATCCATTATTCGTTCACTATCGCACCGTTGGCAAGTATCAATTATTTCGTTCACTCACTCATTATTGTTATTTTTTTTTTTTTTTTTTTTTTCATTCAAACAAACCCATAACTGAATTTGCTCATAGCTGCGAGGCGAGTAGGTTTTAGCACTCGTGTCCAGAACGCACATTTACAATGAACGTTACAGAGAAAATACTGTAATTCGCATATTTTTGCAATATTCATCGAGCACGCGTTACCTGAGTGAAATTTTTCAAAATTATTCTCGATCTAGCGTCGTTTACTTTAGGCCAAACTAGATGACTTTTTCTTTTGTTTCTCAATTACCCAGATTTATGTAATTTACAGAAATTCGTTGATACGAGAAGGAGACACATGAAATTGATAATATAACTTTTAAGGCGCCGAATTTCACAATTAGTCTCTTTTTAGGCATTCTTCGAATCAATTAATTAAACGTATTAGGCACGAACGAATTGAACTCGAGATTGTAGCTAACTCCTAACAGAAACTCGATACATTCTTACGACATTTTAGCTCGATGAACAATGCATTGTTATCAAAGATACCGAAGATCACCGCAAGTACGCTTAAAACCAACACTCACTAAATACAAGATGTTTTTTCTTTTCAAAGTTTACGTCACTTAAACCAGGCATGTTGTAACCATAGATTGAATCGAGCAATCGAGTCCCTTTACGTTTTTAATCGTATCGCCTATGCTCCATCCTGACCACAGAAACTGACTAGAATTTACGGGCAAACACACTCTCTTGATTTCCCTCGTCAATTTTGTCCATCCAATTCGAATATTTCAGTTCAAAATAAACTTGACAACTTTTTTTCCATAAATAAATGAATCCTCGAACAGATGCAAATCTACGTGTAATATCGTGCGTGCCATTAACACCGTCAAAATCTCTATAACTTTCAGTAATTATTTTTTTTACCTCACTTAATTTTTCTCCTTCTCTTTCTTTCTTTTCTTTTTTTTTTTAAATACTAACGCAAAACCATGCGAGCAATGTACCGTCGGTTCGAATTTTTTTCTTTTCTCACGCATATACCAAGATGTAAAATTAAAAAGTCGCCTAGGTCGTTTCTCGTCTCTTACGATGCGCTACTTTCAAATCTTCTCGATATCCTCCAGTTATCGTAGTGCGTGCTTGCGTGCCAGCGTGCGTGCATGTCACTCCTCTTATTTTCTCTTTGCGTAAAGAGACGAAAGGATACGGAATAAGGACACGAGATACGCGTGTCTCCCTTGTTGCGTTACATGGTACATATAAACACACATAAGATCTCTGCGTCTCGTTTCGTCTCCTTCGCGACACACCAGCATAGTTTTATGGCTGTACTTTGTATGTGTGTGTGTGTATGAGTGGGTGTATGTGTTTCTTCGTATCTCTGTCATGTTCACTTTTTTCTTCACCCCCCCCCCCCTCCCCCCACTCATTTCAGCATGTCTCTCCGCGCGTATTTGGTATGTGTGTGATGTATGAGAAATTCATTTACGTATTACGTAAGATTACCTGCAATTTTTTTGTTTATTATTTTCGTTTTTCCCGCTTTTTTTGTTTGTTTAAATACTATTTCGCTACAATGGACTACCATATGAACTCTACGCTACTTTGTATTTATGCATGTATGAAACGTACAGTATGTGCATACGTGGGAACACGCGAAATCTATTTATGTATGACGAGGAATTGCGCGGCACGCGGTATCAAATGAGATTAAGAATATAAAAGAAATCAATAAAAAAAAAACATAGATGAAGGAATGTACGTAGGAGTGTAGTGACGCCATGGACTTCGGAGGTGGTTTTTTTTTTTTGAAACGTTATCAAATTTTATGAAAATATTACTGTCCCGTAGCGCCAGGACGTCCTGGGTTTGATATGAAGTCAAAGGGAAACAAATTTCCAATATATTAAATGCTAACGGGGAAAAACTAATTTCCGGAAAAATTGTACAGTTCCGCGAACGGTGGTGATATGAAAAGCAAATGAAAAGGGAAAAATGTTTTTGATATGAAAAAGCGATGCCGCGAATAGCCCCGGTATCTGAACGTGTATGTCATGTGTTACCGATTAAAATAATATCATATGCAACGTGAGAGAATTCATGACCTGGCTAAGTGTGGCTGTATTCAACGCTCTCGTTTAATTAGTACTTGTGTTTCGGTTATTAATAATAATCATAGTTAATAATCACTTTGTGTTTCCATGTTAAAAATCTTAGACATCAACGTACATTCACTTTTATAATAAATCGTTATTAGAAACCTATTTTATACTTACTATGTATTTAATATAAATTTCATCGTTATTCCTTATTAATCGGTTTCTATGTACAAGTCTCGTCTATGAATTATTCTCTTTTTTCTTTTACTTCTGCCCCTTTTCCTCGTCGATAAACAAGGTTGTGTTTTACCCATGGTATAGGGGAGTGGGTGGGTGGGAGGAGGGAGGGTTACCCTCGGTCTCGAAATTAAAGACTGATGTGGGAGATACACGCGTTTTCCGCTTGGAAACTTACTTTCTTCCTTTTTTTGGTTTTATCGGACACGCACACAAAAAAATAAAGGAACGTCGTATACAAAAAAAAAAAAAAAAAAAAAACGAAGGAGAAGAATAAAAAAGGAGGTCTGTGACGATAAGCATTTAGAACTGGTGGAACTTGAGCGAGGGATTATCGGTGCTGGATTTGGGATTATCGAGGGCTAAACTAACGTAGAGTGCGTTTAGCAAACTTATCTTCCCCCCCCCCCCCTGCAAAAAAAGAAGAAAAAAAGAACACCCTCAGTTTATACAGTGCACATTATCTTGGCATGAAAAAATGGCAAAAATTGTTTTTAAAATCGTAAATGTGGAAAGAAACGCACTCTGCGCGATACTCGTGAGGTCGCCGATTTCTATTTTTTTGTTTGGACAAGAAATAATGGGAAACGAAAGAAAAAAAATAAAATGCAGTGAAGTGACCTTGTCTATTTTCTATCGATAGTTCGAGTCTAAATTATTGTTATACTGTATTTACCTATCGTCCGTAATGAATGGTTACCATTCACGTGGATCTATGTACCATTGCTGCATTGCTATTGCTTTAACATAATCAACGGATCCTTTCATGGATTTGACAAAAATTCATCGTTCAGAGTCAGTCGTGATTACGGATAAATTAAATCGTCTACGATTTCGCATCATCGCATCGATTCCATGAACCTATAATTGAAACACGTGACGAGTGTAATGCGTTGATTACGCGTAATCTGTTTGGGCGCAAATCGTGGACCCGTATAAAATGAATTTGCGAGCCTTTCAATACGAGTTGGTTTACAGGCGCATATAGATATAAATAAACGTACAACTGGATGGTAATGGTACGTGTGTCGATAATTTATCAATTAACGAACTATATATAAGATCTGATTGATTTCGATTATCCCTACTCGTATCTTGAGGCTCTTACGTATTTTTTACGGGTGTGTCCAGGTGTAATCGAGATGCTAGAAAATCCGTCCACCATACATAAGCGTAACGGTAATAACAGTATTTACTATAGAAAACCATACAGTCGGTAATTCTTTATCGCTGATTAAATTGATTAATTTACATGGGTGCCGTACTGTTTGATACTGATAAATTAAACGGTATAAGAGACACGCGAACAGACAGACAAACAGACGCGGACAGGAGGCGCTTTAATACTTAGGCTTACAATACTGTAATGGATAACATTATACACGCTTGTTGTATTTTTTCATATATTTTTTTTTTCATTAATTGATCGCAGTCAATCATTCGCATTGTGACGCAGGTAGGATAACCATAATGATGACGAAAACGAGTCGATTGATTAAGCAGCTTTCGTGTGTATGTATGGTGGGAGGTGTGTGGGGTGTGTGTGTGTATTTGATCTAAGGTTCGTAGGGGGTTTAAATTCATTAAGGGATTTTGGGACTGATTGTGGAAGGATTTTTTGGGAGGATATTTAATTCGTATGTACAATTCGTTTCTCTAGTCTCGCGCGGTTTCTTATTTTTTTTTTCCTTTTTTTTTTCTCTTTCTCTTGTGACCGACCAACAATTCATTCGCTCGTTCGTTGGGCGTCATTGTCATGACGTCATACGTAAGTACTGTATTGTTGTCTATTATTGGAGTCTACATATACGGTGCGCGTATCAGTGCGTTTGCGCGATGCGCGATTGGAGCACGCGGGTATCGGTTGTAATAAATAAGATATTATTTAAAAAAAAGAGATTAGTTAATGAATTAATAGGTAATCAGTCGTTATAGTCGGACGTAGTTGAAAGATATAATAATAAAATAAAGAACAGAGATTTAAGGAAAAAAAATTATAATAAATACACCGTACACGTCGCAATTCGTCAATTCTACGAATTAGCCAGGGCAAACGTATGTGGCGCGTATGGTCTGCCCGAGCGGATACGCGTGAACACAAAAGAAAAAAAAAACAGAATCCAGGAGAATGAGAGAAACTCGTCCTCCATGTCGCAATTTATTTTCTATTAAATTTGATATTTTACTAATATAGAATATCGAGTGAATATCCGTAGCGTATTGTAATAATAATAGATAATAAATATAATACAGATCTATAGAATAGAGTTTAATATGGTACAGCTATGATACAAATTGTCCTCACGTCGTACGTCGTCGTGTAGTGTAAACTGTGTTAAATTCACTCACGACGGAGAAACTAGTCCTTATGTTTTTTTTTTAATTTCTTAAGTCAACTCCATAATTTATCCTTTAAATCTCATTAGAACTTTCGAACGGACTCCATGCAGTTTCTCCAATAATTTCTTTTCCCCTTTATCTTCGTCGACGCCGTCGGGTGTGTACTCGCGACGCGGTCGCCCGAGGAAAAAAATTTGTCCTCGCTTCGCTATGCTTGAAGCGTCGCGAATATGAAAAAAAAACCACGTTCGACTCTTGCGACATGTTTTTTTTTTTCCATATTTTTGCGAATCGTCCTGCGTCGTTTCATTAAATCAATCTCTCACGGAATCGCATTAGATCCCATTCACTCGCTTCTCTTTTATACACTCACACACGTTTCACTTATATTCAGTTCCCATACGCTTCCTCGCTCGCATACTAGGTCCACTCAGTCGCTTCATGAAAACACGCAAGACTCCCATAACCTCCAACACACAACTGCACACTGCTCTCCGATAGGCTAAAGAGCCACTTGTACATATTCATTAGGAATTTATTTACACGCGTGCTAATCATCGCGTCGCGATTTTCTACGTCACGCGATAGCGAAACCCCCCGGAGAAGCGTCTTCGAGTCGTCGCGACGGCAGTCGGCGAGAGTCCCGGCGCCGATCGTGAGAAGATCCTATGCCGACGAACGTCAATGAAAACGGAGTTCAATGGTTGAGATTGCCTTGATTTTTTTTTTTTCATGGAACTCCTTCGTATTTACAAGTATTAAGTCTACCGTCACAATGAGCGACACGACGGTAATCTCTTATCAGGCGTTTGATTTCGTATCGGGTTATCTTATTGAAATATCGGATTCGATCACGCAATGGACGCGGTGTACCGATCCAAAGTGATTCCGTTGCATCGCAAGACTAAATAACGGCATAGGACGACGCTTTCACGAAGAGTATCCGGGACTCTCTGGGTATCGGCAACGACGTCGACGAGAATACGAGACTCCGGAATTTGGCGACAACTGTGTCTTCGGTCTTTTTTTTTTGTTGTGTTCCTGGGAGACGCGATCGCGCAGGACAACGATGATAATCGCGACCGGGCACTTTTCTTTAATTCGATCTGGGCGAATTCGCCGCGGCGCGAATCGCTCGAGGATAGTTAGCACGCTGCCCTCAACGTATTTTCGAATAAATACCTAGCATTACCGTAATGATAAGAAGGACAACCAATACAACTACCATATAGTAGTGATAATAATGGGTATTACTATACGTAATGTCTAGTAGTATTATTTAATAGTAATATGGCTTTTGCTCGTGTCGCGTCGCCGTTCCGCGTGGCGCGATTGTTTCTTTAATTTTATTTTCATTTGCGCGATAACTATTCGCAACGCGCGGCTGTGCGCGGCACGACGATTCTCATGTCGCCGACCGAGCTTCGTCGATCGTCCCCGATCGACGTTCTCGGAAATTAATTAAACGTAGGATAATCACAGAAGAAGGGGGTTGACGCTGGGTGTTGATTGGTAGTCGCTTCACCGGACCAACTGCGGCAGGATCATGCTGACGAGGAGCGTCCCCGTAAAGAGGAAGGCCTGCTCGGCGAAAGATCGGCGTCGCGATGCCGTCGCTCCGTTGTATGTCAGCTCCTCGTTCTTTACCACTTCGTTCGGGTGGTCCGAGTACTCCTCTGCGAAAAATACGTAATGATTCGATAAATAAGAGTGTCGTTGGTCGTAGGGTCGCGCGGTGTGGGTAGGACTTTAGGATAGGAGCGTGCGTAGGAATTAAGGGTGAACTCTCGGTGTACGGAAGTAGTCGTAATTTCAGGTTAAGTCACTAATACTGTTCGTAGTGTCTTGTTCACGGTTGAGCACGCATAGTTTATTAGCGGTATATGCTCTCGGCTGGTCTTATCGTAAAATGTAAATGACCCCGGGCTGTTTCGGGGCCAAATTACTAGGTGACAACGAGCCGAGCATGGCTTCGGTCGAACAGATGGGTTACCGAGAGAAACGGCTCGGCGCACTCTTAGGTGCCTGCCCGTTAAGTGTGCCGACTTACCGTTTCCCATAGTTATGCAACTATAGGATAGTTTGTTTTTAGTTTAGGCATAAGAAGGACGAAATTCAGGTAAGAGGAAAAGCAAAAGGTGTAACAGGGTGCCAAAGAAAGGTTACACTGCAGAGGTAGGCAGGTGTCAGGGTAGTACGTACTGTTCTTCTTCTTCTGGGTGATCGAAGTCTTGGGCGGCGAGGATGACGGGGATCCATTGTGAACCGGAGGCTGGGGTTGATGAGGATGAGGTGGATAGAACGCTGGCGGAGGCACATGAGGCAGAGTGGGCGACGCGGTCGCCGGTTGATGATGATCGTGATGATGATGGATGCTGCCTCCTGGGTAGAATCGATCTCCACCCTTGAATACGCTCGGTGGTGGCGGTGGTGGAAGTCCAGCTCCACCACCCAAAACTGCCGTGCTGGTCGAGCTGCTGCTCGGTACTGTGCTGCTAGTCACTGCCACGGCTGAAATAATGAGGATCCCATGTAAATTAGCACGTCACTCATTCGCAGCTCTGACACGTGCAAAACATTAACATTAACGATTCGCAATTTGTAGCCGGTGCACGCATCGGATATTACTGATCGACAAGTAGTTTCGATCCGAGCGCCATAAGCAGTTCCTATGCGAGCGCAGGAACCATTGTCTGCGAAATGGCTTTACGGACAGAGGAAGCGATGGGGATAGTAAGACAAGAGAGAGGCATCAAGGTGCGCGATGAGGGTAAGGTCGGCCGATGTAAATTATTACCGTGAAAAAGTCTAGTGTACCGGAGGACGGCGATAACCAAGAGATTCCTCGAGGTAGGCTCGTCTTGTCCAGCAACGATGCTTGGCTGGTTATTTCACTGAGAATTCTCGTTAACGATACCCTGAACACTGATGGCACCGAACCACGCGTACCGGACACCCTCTCTGAACTAGATAGCGAACTATCAATTATACCCAGCCTCCCAGGCTGCGGGATACTTACAGTTGTTGCGCGACGTCGCCGACGAGGATGACGAGTCGGCCTCGTTGCCGCAGCAAACTTTGAAGACGACCTTCATGTTGTGAGATGTGCAGCGTCCACCGATGCGCCTGTGAAGGTCGTCCTTGGAGGATGTACTGATGAAGAAGTAATCGTGTCCTGGGAGGAATTCCAGACCCCCCGGCTGCGGTGTGAACGGCCTGAACGTTATTGTGAAGTACATTGTCTTGTTTGGTTTGTCACAGACCGCTATTACCCGCGGAGTCGGGTTCGTTATCCGACACGTCTCGTATTCCTCTTTCGATACCTGCGAAAGATTTTCATTAATCAGTTAGTGTAAATGTAAAAAAATAGCGCGGACACGGCATTGGACAGGCGCAAAGATGATGAACGGAAACCTCGAATGTTACGTAAGATTAAATAATCGTGTGTGCCCGCTGCGCCTCCGCGACGGCAGAAAATCGTTCAGAAACTTTCATATTGACGCTCTAATCGCTGATTGACTGGTGTGAAAAGAGTATCCCGGAGTAACTAAGCACTCAGCGATCACGGTTCCGAAGGATCGATGACTTGTACTAGGATTTACTTCTTTTTCTTTCATTCTATGCGCGTCGCGTTTTTGTCCGGTTTAATCGATCCTTGAATTAGGCCGATCTAGGTCCGCGAGGCGTACCCCGATGTAAATTACCAACGTTGATGAAATCGGTAGGGGGATACCTCAAAGAAGTTGACAGCTCCAGTAATTGGAAAATGGCAGCGACACCTTACAACGTCAGAGCGTAACTCCCCCCCCCCCCCATTCGAAGCCCCTAAGTGGATACGACTAACAAATCGAATCACTGGCACGACAGTCCCAAAGAGACACAGCTGTCCAAACAGCGAGATTTTCCAAGTTCTATTTAATAAAAGCGGAAGTGCTCGTTATGCTCTTCCCGCGTATACATAGATCCCACATAGTCTTTACACCTGGACACCACGTACGATCGTCGCATTGGACAGATCCACGAATTTCGATTCCCTTGTACCGAACCAAGATCCAAGATCCAATAGAGCCCCGGACGTACAGTACACAGCGGCGCATAAGGCCACACGATCGTAAATAGCAAGAAAGAAGTGAGGTTAACGTACGTTGTAAATGATGTACTTCTCAGCCTCGTCATCGTAGGTGCCCGGCGTGTACACAGGACAAATTATGTTGACCTGGTCATACTCGAAGGCTGCGTTGTTCTTGTTCACATCTATTATATGGTCTGTGTTGTCTATCCGGAATCTGTAACAGGTAAAACAAAGACGGCGCATTAATAACAAGCCTATATAGGGATAAATGGACCCACGGAATTACACGCATTAATCCTATCGTCGTGCGACACGCTTATACCATTACGAGGACGTTCGAGTTCTTTTACAAAAGCTAGAATCTCCGATACGTGTCCTGGAGTTGGCTAGAGATAGTAATGAGGCGAGGAGGACAAGTTTACGTGGCAATAGCTCGGATGCATTCACGTATGGGGAACTGGCATTCTCGAGCTTGATTTCTGGATAGGTGCGATTAGATTGAAAAAAAAGTAAATAAATAAAATGCCTTGAAGTTATGAAGAGCCAAGTTCATTCGAATATGTATAGGCGGCCGTGGTGTCGAGAGCCGTGAGTATGCGAGAGTCGCTCGTTGAGAGAGCGACCGAAGAAGAGGAACAGGAGGAGGAATGGAAGGGTTTGGATGGTTCCTATATAACCGGTTCTTTCCTCGAGACTCGTACATACGTTATAACTCGTCGTAAGCACCATGGAATAACTCGCGCTTACCCTTCTAGCTCATAGCGGCTCTATTTCCTAGTGAATCGCAAATCTATTTTGCATGGGACGCGCTTCGCCCCTGTGTTACAGGGGTGGTATGCTGTTGAGACTGCGAGTCTCCTCTATAGGTATATAACAGTGTGTAAGGTACCTGCATTTTGCCGTATGAATATACTCTGGGCGTGCAAGGCTTTCGGATGTTTCGAGCATTAACGGACAATCTCGTAAGTGGGCGTGTAAGGGTTCGAAAATTGGGAGGTAGGCCGGCCTCGACCAAATTAACGTTTGGCGATAATATCCGTTCTTGGTTGCCCATGGCCTGGGTCCCACCCTAGGCATCTATGGTATGTAGGCATATATATAGGTATAGATACCGCACACGAATCTAGAGAGGATGTCATAAATGATGTGTGTTGATTGTACAGAACGATTCGTGTAAATTGACATTTTAATTTTTCCTTTTTTTTTTTCAAAATTACTCCTTTATCAACGACGCAAAGGGAGTTTGTAGACTGCATTAACTTCGAATTGACACGCGTGTGTACTTCGGCCGTACGTGGATCAACACGCGTTGTTTAAAATTCAACCGCGGAGCCTTCGTTCGTGTTGACTTTGAGGTTAACGGTTTGGAGCCGCAAACAGATTTCTATTATCGAGCGATGCCGTAACTCCGGCTCGTAAATCTGTCGATTTTCTATGGAAAGTAAAAAAAAAAAAATTTGCCATTGTCCGTACATATATCTAAAGGGAATCCGTACGGTTGTCTAGAGTACCGTATATACACGGGACAGGAGACTTCTGCCGATTCTACGTGTTTCCGTAAGTTATCCACTCCTGTACGCAAGGCATACGCGCACGTGCATTAAAACCCCTTTACCGTTAACCAACAGCAATCTACTCTCTCTGTATACCAGAGAGCCACTGTCTCCGAGTAAATAGAGAAAATCAGCCGTTACCAGCTCAGCGACCCTCTTTCGTAGTAGATACCGTACCCTGATACATTACACAGGGTGAAGCTGTAGGTATGTCTGACGAGAAGGACACATCCACCTGCAATACACAGAGACATAGACCGAGGGTCTAAAAAGGGTTGGGTCAAATTGAAATCACGAAAAGGTGGGCGTGCACGGTCCTCAAACAATTCCCAATAGCTGTTGAAATTCCTGCAAAACTCATCCGAGCGTCATTATCCAATTTGGCGATTGTCTCTAAAAGCATTTTCCGTACATGATTGAATATACGAATATAAATATAAATATATATACATATACATAATATGCTATCTTATTTCAATAGCAATATTTTTCTCTTTGTTTCTAACTCCCTTTTCTCTCTCTCTCTCTCTCTCTCTCTCTCTCTCTCTCTCTCTCTCTCCCTCTAGCGAACGAAACGTAGCCAGGCATGGTAGACAACCGAGAAATAAGACACGATCGTACCGACACTTGCTCAACGTAAGAGTGAACGAACTCCTCTACGCGTTCTACGATAAGACGAGGCCGTGTCGAATCGCTGAATACCTATAAGGCCGCCTCCCCGGTACAATGCAGTGCGTTTGATTTCTTTCGACCAGATAACTTTTGTCTAGTTCGATTTTACATCGGCAAATCGTGTATCCGTTGCGCGACAGCACGAGACGTATAGTGCTCGTGTCTCTGGAAATAGGACGTACGTTTCAAACGGATCCGCAGCATAAGAAACAGAAAGAAACTGCGCGCACGTGTGGAGAAGCAGAGACGGGGGCTTGAGAGAGAAACAAGGGAGAAGCTAAAGGACAGCGAAGTCCCGGCGCTACTAAGTGGGGGATATTCTGGCAGGAATATCAAAGCCAGAGTCAGCGTCAAAGACGCTGCGAGCAAAAAGTCAGGACGACGTAGCCTTTGGACGTTATAGTTTGCCTGACAACAGAAGCGTTTTAGCTTTTTCATTCATTACGCGTAATTACGTGCGAGTCTATTGTCGATGCCGACAACAATGAGTACCTTTGACTCTGGTTCGGCATTACGGTAGCTCCGTATACCTTGCGTCACGATCATTTCTATTAGCCGCTTAATTGGCACGCGCGACACTCGGAAGCGGATGTCCTGGGATATATTATTATTTCATTTTTTTTTATCCTTCGCCTCCTGCTCGCACGTCTCTGGAATAGATGAATTTTCGGGAGGGAGGCATTAGGCACTTTAATGGACCGGGATACGTAGGTGCGTCTTCCAGAAGGTTAAACATACGAAACCGAGACTAGGCTATCCTGCTTTCTGGTTGGACGTGTCGTACGTGCGTTGGGAGTTATGCAAAGCGTCCGTATATATATATGTATATCTGTCGTGCGTGTGGTGAGCACTCGGGGCGGCTCCCTTTCAACCTTTCGTCATTAGAGGAACCGACCGCCACGCTCTTGTTATTATTAGTTAACTTCAAATATTTATCATATTCTTCCAGCCTCGCTCCTCCGCCAAGATACAGGACGTTTCTTTGGGATATTCTTGGATTCGTTCTTTCTAGGGATACGGCATCCAATGTCGATGCTATGGATGATGATGGACGCAAAGCGCATCCAGTGGCGATGATCTCTGATATCTACGAAGTACAATAAGAATAACGGGTGGAAGTGCTTGTAAATGGCAGATGAGCCATCGAGCAGCATAAAATCCGGAAAGTCGAGAAAACACGCTTAGACGCGTGCGTGGGTAATTTTAACCCCAGGGTAAATTCCGTCCGGTTGTGACCGTTAAGAGCATGCGCCTGGTTAACGCGGTATTCCTGCTTCCGGGTGATATTCGAAATTCCTTATCTGATTGCTGAATATGGCGGAAGGAAAAAGGTAAGTGAGATTGTTCATCCGGTTTCATACTCCTGGACATCCTCGTTTTAACTTTGACGTTATCGTCCATGATTCTTGTAAATTCGATAAATTAATACGAGACGTTCTTTGAGAGGGAATCTGGAATTTGAAGATCGCTTTTAAAGAACCAGAGGAACAGTCTGGGCTCTTCATTTATCTATCCGGTCGTATACAATACGTTGTCGTTGGCGTCCTATTAAAAGCTTGCGGTATGTAAAGAGTTCGTTTCTGTATCATACGAAGCGTGGGATCCGAAGGCACTAAAGTTGCCAGACAGAGTGTCAGCGACGAAGATCGGAGATCAGAGGACCCGTTGAAAGAAATAGTCTACTCGGACTACTCGCCGCGAACCAACACGCGTGCGTTCACGCACATGTTCGAGTCTCACTCGTCTCTTCCACTAATTTATCAGCTGGCACGGTTAATGCGAGTAGTCTCTTTCTGCCGTAGCCAAGAAACAGCCAGCCGAGAAACTTTGAGTCTGTTCGTGCAGGTGACTTTCACAGCGGCGACTTGTGCTTGGTCTGTCTGAATTCTCCTTTCGCAATCATTATGAACCCGACTCGACGTAGTCGAAATTCTCTTTGTACCTTGTGAAACGGAAATTCTCGAACCGGGATGAACTATCGCGGAGGTATAAGTCGACGTCGATAACACTCGGGCAGAGCAAGTCCCGGGGCATAATTAGAGAGGACGATATTTTGAGATGAATCGTTTCACAGCAGAGAGCAGGCAGGTTCGTTAGTAGCCACGTAGAAATGAGCACGTCATAAATCTGACGGATGATCCTGGCCGGAAGTGGTGGCTCTCGGAAGTTGCGTGAAGCATTTTCAGTTGAGTCTTGCGACCTTCCTAGTACGGTACGAAGGGATCTTGTGACGAGGAAGAAAAAAAATGATAAACGAAAAATAAAGAAGATGACAAAAAAGAGTATCTCCGAGGTTGGAGTCCTTTGGAATTTCAGATAGTTCCATCTACTCGTGCGTGCAAAGGGAAAAATTGTCGGTACGATAGCGCAGATTCCTAGATGGCTACGCAGGGTTCGGGTCTAGGAAAGATTGGTGACTGTTGTCTAGGCGACTGGAGATAAGTGCAGGTAAAGGGATACGAGGTTAGGCTTATGGCAGTCGCAGAGCCGAAGTTTCGAATAAGGCAGAAAGCCACCGTTTCTCGACGTTTACCAAATAGCGTGTCTTCGTAATGCATAAAGAGTTTAATGGCATCGCGGCACGACGAGGGTGGCGAAGGTTAACGATCTCGAGAAAGACGAAAGTTACGCTTTCCTTCGTTGCTCAGTTTCACCCGTATAACAGGAAGGACTTGAAAGCCTCCGGGGACGCTTTTCATTTTCGTGGAATTCTCAAAGTGGTACGAGACTCCTCAGATACACGAGGATAAGGGCCTACCGAGGCGGCAGATAGCGCGTACACAGGCCAGGCGCGTAATTACGCTAATTAAGCAACAAAACATGACACGGGAGATAAGTAGAAAAAATATTTTTTTTTTATTTACTTCCCATAACCGAGACTACGTTCGGCTTACGGTTTTTCCTGATCTTTTTTTTTTCACAACACGAACCGATCGGCTTACGGCTTCTTGGTGGAGGCTTCACACGGCGCCGCGTCGGCATTGAGACATTTGCGTCTGGACGATATGGAAGAATATAGTCCCTATCCCGGGACCGGGGTCAGGGCCCCGTTCCTAGGGTCAGATCCTTAGGCGCCCATCGTGTTGATACCTCAAGATAGCTCCATTGTTTATGGACATTGTCGTGTACAGGTCTGTACGACAGTTCGGGGTCACTTCCTAGTGCCGTGACGTTTCACACCAGCGTGACATCCGAGATTCCCGGGATTCAGTCACGAATTCGCGTGATCAGGGTTTCCGATTTCGATGTAGAAAGTTCTGTCCATGAGCAGGTCTCTATTTATCTTCTATGATATCATAAGTGCGATAGATTTCGTATTCCTCCTGTTTGAGTACATTGATGGAATTATTTACCTCGCGACGTAGATCCTGTTCTGCACATAAGAAATACCGATTCTTCTCTGCGTCAGGATCCTTTATGTACACAAGTCTTGATGAATGAAAGTGTTGAACTCCCGGGCAAACAAAGTCCTTCAAACTTTTCGCGCGTGGCTTCTTTTCGGCGCTTAGCCAGTCCCACGTGCTCCTACGTATACTACGGGATTGATGGTAACTCCTACTCGAGATGGTTTCGGGGATGTTTGTTTGGTTGACATTTTTGGCCTCCATGTGGGCAAAGATGCGTAGAGAGTCTCGCAGACCGAGCAATGGAGGAGCAAGTGAAGAGAAGAGGCAAGCGTAAGAAGATGTAGGGTTTGCTGCTTCTGCCTGCCTGGATGGGAAAATGAATAGGGCCCAGCGGGCCGGAACGGCCGCATAAATCCATGGGGCCTAACGGTACCAGAGACTGCAAGGCATTTTCTTTGTGCCGCTTGAAAACCTCGCATAGGTATATACCTGGTCGAATGCGTGCCGCCCCTATCGACCTCGGGGTCCTATGGTGCCTCCTAATCCGGGTTCGAATACCTGGGCAACCCTCTTCTTCAGCAAAAAAATGTCCTATCGAGTTCTCGGCAAATAATAGCTCACTTGATTATAGGTGTATACTGGTGAGGATAGTGTCCAAGGGGATCCTGGTACGACGTCACGGTACGCGCGCTCGTCTGCCGCATCATCCCTCGTAGCAGGAACGTGCCATTGTGTCGATTTTCAGATGGGACTGAGAGAAATAAAAAATTTGAAGAAAAAAAAAGCTTACACCCTATAGAATAATAGCTCAGTGAAGTATCGGAGCATTGTTTCAATAGGGGTTCTACTAGTTAACTCTTGGTTAGGACAATTCGTACTTTCCTAACGAATGATTCAGACTCCCGGGGAACTGGAGAATCACAAGCTTTTTACTATTGGCTTTACTTAGGAATGTACTTGGCCCGGAACACGTCTCCTGAGTATGGGGGGTTCAGGAATTCTCTCTAGCATTCCTTTGATATCGGTTATAAGGACGAAGATTCGACTTTGCCTGAAGATCATGATTGTCTCTGCGAGCAGGATCCGTCGTCGTTGAACGATCCAGTAGTGTGGTCGCTCGATCGGCGACAATGCAGACAAGACGCACATTGGGGATACGGCATTAATCTTGCCGAACTCGAAAATTCAAAGAATCCATTCTCTCTTTGAAAATCGTGCAGGATCCTTGGCCGGTATTTTCTTTTTTCTTTTCTTCCTATTTTTTTTTCTCTCTCTCTCTCGGGGGGTTGCAGAAGCAGTCAGAGACTGTTCTTTTGGAAACCATATATTTTTCATTTCACAGTCCGCGGCGCCGTTGAATGCCTAACCTCCATTGAGACGAGGGTGCATCTCCGTAGCAGCCCGCCAGGTATAAATTTTAGCGTCGGTTTAAAGGGGAGAAAAGGAAGAAAACGGTCCCATGGTAATCGATTACCTCCTCCATGCCAGAATCCCATAGTGACCGGCCCGCGGCACAAAGATTGAGCCTCGATAGCCGTCGCTCCTTAAATTTTCGACTGCTCGTCTATTTGTGATCCGGCGTGATTCTCCCTTGCATCCAGTGAGCCAGCGAGAGTGCCAAGAGAGTATCGAAGAGAGAGAGAGAGAGAGAGAAGGAGAGCGAAAAGTATATATGTAGAAAGAATCATGGGTGAGACAAGGGGAGGAGCCAGTTCCACGAGGGAAAAGTATGAGGGATGAGGAATCGAAAATTTCTCTGGTCAAAGAAACATTTGAGAAATCTCATCGCGGTATAACGTGTGCCGGGTGATTCTTAGTGGTGCATCGATCATCGCCAGGATCGATGGACATCTATTAGGGAGTCCGAAGAAAGGAATAAAGAAAGGAAGAAAGAAACGACCACCGATCGAGCGGAGGACGTAGACGAAATGGCCGGTCCCGTTTGGGATCGTGTATGCGATATACAGAAGGCGAGATAGAGAGAAGTGCTGGTGCGTGTAACGTGGTAACATACCTACAGGCCCGACCTGGCTCCAAGGAATCACAACATAACTTGAGCATAGTTCGAGCTCAGGGTGCAGCTGCTTCGTTTTTCTGAGCAGGATTGCATCTGCCTGGTTTGCCTCTGTCTTTGTACCATCTTTCCCACCCTGAAACGCGACTACTCACTTGGTACGGTGTTCTGGTCATCTTCATTGGGTCTGTCCATGGCATTACGTAGGCATCTTTTCGGTAGGGTGCGTACACGGACGCCATTTGCTTCAGGGGTCGTTCTCGTCGCTGCGACTCTTTACAGTTTGCCTTGGGACTTTATGGCTGCTTTCATTGGTCAACTTCAGAGCCAATATTACCCCAAAGAATAAGTCAGCCTGCGGGCAGAGTTCTCCGAAGACAGTCGGAGTACTCGACGTCTCTCAATATGTTTTCACGTTTTCAAGGTGGTCCTGTCTAAGTGATATTTGGGATGGTCGATCCTTTGAAAATTTGCGACCGGCTTCAGGACCAAGTTCAGAAGACGGAGAGACAATATTTGCGGATGCGATCCTCTAAGAGGATCCCTTGGGCGCAATAACAGGGTAAAATCACCGTCTACGACTTGCGGAGTCTGGACCAAAAAATGCGGTTGCTCGATTACAAGGGGTTTGGATGAGAAATTGTTCCTCTACGATGGAATATCACATATGAGAGGGTATTATCATCAATTGTCGATAAGTTATCGACAATTTTAGAAGAATATCGCCCGAAGGTGACGGCACCCTGCGTTCTGTCGGGAAACCGACAATTTGCTGGCATTAAACCCAGACCCACCCTAGTCCTACGGTTATCTAACTCCGTGTTCCTTCTAGCTACTCGTAAGACTCCTTCGATAACAATGCAAAATTAGAATCAATAAATTTAACTACCGCAATAAACGAATTACAGGTATCGAACGTCCATCGCCGTTATCGTAATTGTAATTTCGCATGGCGCCCAATCTCTGGTAGTAGTTTCTACAAAATCGACGATTCCATTATGATTCTCACTATTATTCGTACAACGGATGCTAATTAACCCCAGTGCTGTATTTGTCTCTGCGTTTCTCGAATCTCCCGTACGATCAGAAATAATGAATACGATATTGATTAAAGCCTAAACGTCATATTGCAGCCTGAAAGATGTAAAATCCCATCAAAATTAATATCGTGAGCAAATTGAACTGACCTCACCCCAATTGTTGAACGGGAGGGGGGGGGGGGACTAGGAGAGTTCGTCATGGTGGTACACGTGGGTAATAAACACAAGGGCCAATGCCCGGGACCCAGCACCCCATCTGTGCTGCTAGCTGCGAGAACCGCCGCAAACTCTCGTAATCTGGTTATTTGACAGGCAGGCTCATAAAGTTCGACCGCTTGAATGGAGACTCTCCCACCAGTTCATTTTTTCAACTTATAATTACAGCCGCGACGTCGGTACGACTCGGCTTATCGTTCGGTGTGAATACGAGAGAGAGAGAGAAAGAGAGAAAAAAAATAAATAAATATCGCCTCCCGAGCAACATAGACGCCTACGTAGGATCCAGCAACGTAATCAATGTAAGAAACACTATAGTACCAACCCTCACGAACATAATTAATTCTCATCAACGAATCGCGAGTTCTCGGATGTCCAGGTGTACGTTTCTCGGGTCACACGATACAACGAATTAGTGCGTACATACCGACGAAGTCTTACGCTGTATCAGCGTACGTAGAAACCAAACAGAACTTATCTAAGTTGACCGTCGCAGTTGGTAATTCGATATACGAGGAGCCGGCGCAGCCTAATTATCCTCGTGAGAAGTCCTGCCGCCGTCATTATCGTGAGGGTATAAACGCTCTTGGAAAATGGTATGACAATTTGTTACAAGTTAAATTAACCTGGAATTACATGACGGCTCCTCGAATCCCCATGAAACGACACGCCGGAGTTTCTATATGTAAGTTGGACTACCGATAGGATCGTCGGAGGTATACGACAAGATTTTTCAACGTTTAAGCTTTGGCGTCGCAGGAGAACACGTGTCACACGGGAACCTAGTACACAGGTTACTCGGGGACTCCCCGTGTTCAGCATTCTTCTGTTTAGACTACAGCACAGAATGTTTTCTCATCCTGTGAGAATGCCGTTGACGAGCGACAGGAAAATGCCAGGCGAAAAGAAGGAGTAAGAGAGAAGAACAAAGTTGGAAAGGAAAGAGAGAAAAAGAAAAGGGAAAACAAAATGGACATGTTCGAAGGTGCAACAAGGCGGAGAAAGCAGCGACCAGTTGGGCAGGTATTCTATTATGGTTGGTTATCTAGATTATGGCATTCCTACTTCGAGAAACCTGGAGAACCTGGAGAAAAGAGGATAGAGGTAAAGAATGGGGTAGAATAGGGGGTATACACGAGATAGACCGATGAGTCCCGTGGCGCTGGATCTCGAACCTCCATTAATCCTTAGTCCCAGCGAGGAGCGAAACTCCGAAATTAAAAAGAGGAAAGGAAGATACGTCGACAGGGCCGAACAGGTAGTCGCTCCCACGTCCGTTTCCATTTCGAATCTATATTACTAAATTCACATGGAACATTAGCGAGTTCTCATTCTCAACCCTCTTACCGTGTTATTTGATAAAGCCATTTGTTCCGTTGCAATAGACGTTTTATGGACCGGCTGTTAAGGTCGAGGAGTATCACTCGCGAACGCGTAAAGGGAATAAAAGAATTTCCAGAAAGAATTGAAATTCTTGAGAAAAGTAACGATTACTTCGGCAGTTTGCCAATCTGCAGAAGGAATGTTTCGTGGCGTAAACAAGAAGGCTTTGGGAAGGCATTATGTGAGAACGCGTTATTCCAAGGAACAATACTCCCGTAGTATCATGTCGTACGACTGCAAATGGCTAATTAAAGGATACTGATAACGACTAGGATAACGGTAGCGAATGCGTTATATTGGCAGGAGGCTCGTTACCCGCCGTAGCATGGAGTACGGTCATGGGATGGGAAAGTGGTGCGTCCCGTTCGGCGGTGGGAGGGGAGCGGGGAGGGGAGGAGGGAGGAAGGAGCAAATGTCGTGAAGGTTTGCGAATACGTAACAGTATGCATGTAAGAGACTTTACATAGGCCATTACCGTCTACAAAGTACATAAGTGTTTCGTGAAGGAAGAACTGGCGGTTGAACGAGTCCGTAAAGGATAGAGCTAGTTGAGCGGTTGCTCGACAGATGGCGCCACCAGTTATACACAAGAGAAGAATCGGCTCGCAAGAGGACGTAGATATATAGTACTTTTCGTGTCAGTTCTGCGTCTCGCGCGTTCGTAAGTAGATCTTTCTCTCTCTCTTACACACACACACACAAACACTGACCGTGCGTACAAGAGCCTTTATAGGCTGATAGTAGCTCTATAGAATATTACGAGTAGAAAAAGTTGGACTAACGATTAAGCATTCTGTCATCCTGATGTCTTTGGGATCGTTACTCCGAGCAATCCCAATGGCGAACAGGAAAGCACCGTGGTTATAATATAATCGGTAATCCTGGCGAGCATGCTTCGGCACTGGTCACGCTTAATAAAAATGTTCCGGTGACTCGACACTAACGGCCTAGTGGATAGGGTTGGCCAGAAGAGGATCCTTACGGTAAGGGCATGGAACGTTCGTACCTCTTGGTAATCCCTGTTGAGAAGGATGATGCCAAAGGACTCTCACTTGGAATCCTCAGCGTATATCCCTCTCAGGTACCCATGAACGTTCCAGGAGATGAATGTATACGCTCTGCGGGATAACTCCGGCCGAACAGGACCCGTCGTGAATACAGCGCTCATTACGGCATAATAGGTTATTTCGATTCTCCTCGAATTACTGAGTCGACAATGAGCGATTCGATTCAAAAGCGACGGCCCTCGGGTCCGTTTAGCGGCGGGTGCTACCACGAAAATCAAGGAGACAAATGAGAAGCGAACGAGAACGAAAGAGAGGCTGAGATAGCGACGTTGAGAAGCGGAGTGAGACGGGCACAGTGTATTGCCGGTATTCGCGCATTCTACGTACATGGACCGTCGATTCGAAAAGGTGTAATCTCCTTTACGGATTTACAACCGAACTGGGTACACTTTACAATCTTGGTTCTTTTACCCTCTAACAGCTTTCTCTTTTTCTCTTTCACCACCTCTCTCAGTTTCTCTCTTTTTTTTGTCGTCTCTTTTCTTTACGCTCTAGCGTTTTTGTTGCAGGATATATACCTTGCGTGAACTGGAAGTTTGCTTGAACTTATTCAAGTGTGGCAACGGTTACTCTTGTACTTGAAGACTCATTCTGTATCATCGGAACATAGGGAAGTCTTTTTTGGTTTTTTTCATTTTATACATGTAACGTCAAAGGTACTGCCACTGGGCAGCACTTTTTCGAGGAGCATCGAAAAATTTGTTTGGCATTCCAGATATTCCGTGCGCGCGTGTAACGTGAAATCGCGTGAGTAACCGCACGAGGGGGGCCGCAGGGCCATAGAGCAGCTACGAGGGTGCCTCTTTTCCTAAGTCTAGGGTTCGTAACAGGAAACAGCTGCCTGCCACTTTTGTGATTATTTAGCTGGATACGTCGGACGGTTCGGTGTGTCTGGGTTGCCCTGCCCTGCCCTTCACTGCTCTGGGTTTCCAGTTTCGGCGTTTAATTAACTGGAACGCCGAGTTTTCAGCGTTTCGTTATACGCGTAGGACCATACGCGCTTTCACGAGACCCTCCTCTTTTACATATTCCAAAAGTGAAGCCCACGGATTCATAGGATCCAATGAGGAGCGAGTTTTCGTCACGATCACAAGGTCCTTCCTGTTCCCTGGACGTTGACTTCCGGTTCCTTTTTAAATTACGATCCTTCTACTCTGTTCCGGTCACTCGGTTGATTCGCTTCTTTGTCTCTGCTTTCTGCTACCTTCGCCGGAATTTCGAGGGCCGAACCTCGCCGAGGTTAATCTTGGGATTTATGCGGGACCGGTCGACGAATCGAACGTGCGTGAAGTTTAATGAGCCTACAGTAGGTACATTCGCACTGTGAAAATGTTAAGGACTCCTTTACAAAATCCCAACGACCATTTGCCATTTTAACCGTTCTTTACCTGCTTCGTTCGAAATTCACTTTTACTTCGAATTCGACCGTATTTTATCATCTCGTTAGATATATGCCAGTACACAGGCGACATCAATATAATACTAAATGGTGATATTTACTGCAATGCAAATAAGTCCCTTCAATTTTACGTATACTGACATAGGGATATGACACTAAAAACAGATTAAGGACTGAAGATTTTCTTAGGCAATTTTCTAAGGGGACTCGATAAGTCGATTTACGTTATTTATAAGCCACGTTGTATAAACGACCGGCAGATTAATTAGACCTAATTAATGATTCTTTCGGTCTTTGATAATTCTACGGCCTCTTTTATTAATGGTTCCTTTAGGTCCTGGAGTCACCGGTATTTTCGAGAATGGTTTCTCATGTGCCCATTTCACATCCCGTTTAACTGGCGGGGGTCATACGAATCGGATAGTTTTCAGATCTCAAACCGAATCCGTGGACATACCGGTTTCCGCTCTGTGGGAACCCTTTGATTTGCGCTGACTCGTATGGACGTCTGCATTAGGTAATAATTACAAGGTACAAAGTTACGCGTCGGCGAGTCCACGAATTCGTAGGAAACTCTGCAATGTCAGTACCTGCAGTCGGGGCTGCTAGGGACTGCTAGGGAGCCTACTGCTAAGCGTTATTCCGTAACGGGCAATTTTGGCGAAATGACAAATTGGACATGGAGTATCGGGTATTCGGGGAAAATGCTCTCCCATGTACTTGGTACTTGGCCAACTCGCTATTCATTACGTACGCCACTGAATGTATACATGTACGAAATGTATTATGTAATAATTAGTTCGGCGGCGTAAACATCGCAGAAATTATAATTTTAACGTTCGGCGCATACAAATACGAGACAGCGGATTCAGCGGAAATGGCGCCAGTGGGATTCAGGCTTATAAATGAAAATATAACGTAATACGTGTAACGTGCGGACATGAAACGTGAGGCAGGAGTAACGCTGCGGCCGAGTGAGATCCAATGAAAAACTTAGATGTACATTGCGATATCATTGTCATGGTAATAAAGAGGTGGAAAAAAGTTAATTACACAAAAATTATAATTCGTCAAGGTTCATAGGAGGAATTAAAATTATTTCCCAGTCTTCTGAATGATCCTTCCTCTCTTTTTTTTTTATCGATACTTTTAATCAACCGTGATTCTCGTTGCTTTTCAATAGTCTTCGAATTTTCCTCGGTTGAGCTACTTTGATCCTGTCGAAATTTTTCTTTTTATTTTTTTTTCAATTTTTCTTTCTTTCTCCCGTTCAAGGCCTTGAAAGCACCTCCGTTACGGACCCCAACAAACGTTCGTGCGTTGCGCGAGTCATGGCGCTCACGCCGAAAATAAGATCCGACGGCAAACTGTCACGCAGACGTGCGTAACCAGATAGAAGATGCGAAACTGACAGATACTTAAAGTCCTTTTTTTTATTGTTCTCGACGGACAATCATTATGTAGCATTTCGTTTTGCCGTGAAATACAGTACTTCTACCTGCCTAGACGCTCCTACCGGCATTGAAGTCTCCCATTCTGAGGCTCCGCAATATGCGCGTTCTCCATTGAATATGGCAAACAGCGTTAATAGCTAGTCCATTATCTCGAATTGTCTACTTCTTTTTTACGTTTATCTGTTTTTCTTGTTACCACCCACTTAACCACCTTCACTATCTTGTATATCTCCGAGCAGTTTCAGTTCAGTAAACTCTGGACGTCTGACGCATCCCTATGATTATTTACCTGGTAAACAGGAATGACTTGATAGATAAATGAGGAACTACTGGAAAACTAATTCAGCAGAAACTTTGACCGCGTAGAGCAGTTGTACCAACATTTTCCTAGTTACACGTTGCAAGCGGTAAAACCTGTTCCCGTTGATTCCGAGACTAGAAGTACAGTGATAAATAAATTTTTCATGGGAGACTTTTTCTGAAAAGCGGAAACCGACGCGTACCAGGTCTGAGTTTTAAGCAGGAATCGGCACGGATAAAAAGGTATCTCACAGTCATGCCGGATCTAAGAATATTTCGACACGCTTCGACATCGAGAGTTAAAAAACAACTTGTACGATTGGATTGTTCGATGTTGTTTTTAACATTACGAAACTTGTACATATGTTTACGAAAAATGGTCTACACATATTTTTCTGACGCGTGGTACCCGATTCGATGTTTCGTTTGGAACACGAGGGAACCAGAAATTCTGTTGCGCTATGATAAGAGATTAAGGCTCGTTCAATTTCGTAGCACTTACATGGAATTTGTAGTGTTCCAGTACATGCTGATGGTTTTTGCGCAATTGCTCACTGTGGAGAGCAATACCGTTTGGAGACAGACGAGGAACACCAGGGTCACAAAAGACGTAGGAACCATCGTAATAACGACCACCACAAACCCCGGAAATTATCACACGCACCACTATCCCACCTCACACAGCACGGCCACATCCACTCCACTTGTCTCCCTTCAGAGAATCCTTCGATTTCACTCTGTAACAAGCCTAATGGCTGGGCATCATCATTTATCACCGATTGAAACACTGAGGTACTCACTCGCAGGGCACTTATAAAATTTCTTTCTTTTTTTTTTTTAATTTTAAACGCCAATCGCCGCGTCACAGCGCAACAGCGCCGTTACCTCGAATACGTTGATATCTGGTTCACTTCTGGAAGGCTCGCGGCGCGATGCGTATCCTGATGGCGATACTGCTGTCAATTCGCATTCCATTGGGCCACCGCTGACTTCTAGCACCGTTCGCACTTTTTTTCACGTCTCTCATCGGGCCCGTTTCCAAGGCTCGCGAAGACGACGCGACGTTCAAGAAGACGGGCGGGCGGCGGTTCTCGTGTGCTGCGACGCGTTGAATCTCACATTTTTCGCAAGCACCCCTTACTCCACCCTCTGACGATATACCAATAGAAGGAATTTATATTCTAATCCACTTTCGGTTTATGGTAATCCCCAAGAACGAAGACAGTCGCAGGTAAGAGGTATATAAATCTCTTAATCGTCAAATTATCCCAAGACTCTTTTAAACTAGATGTATACTTCAAAATATTTATCCGAGTCTAGCACATTTAAGTCGCACAGTTTTCTCCTTCCTCATGACCCACTACAAATACGAGTATGTGATTAGTATGATCGCGTCACTGTTCACCGTTTCGAGCATCGCTTTTTAATTAGCGATGAAAAGGCACCAAATACTTTTTAGATTCACTTAATCACTATAGATTCTCAACGAAAAAAAAAAGACTCCAAGAAATCGTTAAAGTGCCTCAAGGTATGATTACGGATGAGGTGTCTCGTTATTAACGCGAGGGTCAATCACGACCAGTACCGAGTGTAACGCGAGTTGCTCGAGCATCCAAAGAGGAGCCGAGAAACACTACCTTCCTACTCGGGTTCGCGGACGCGTCTGTCGGCTGAGCGAAGTGCCGCGGCGTTCGCTCACTTCGGTTATGCTCTACGCTCGACGGCAGTCGGGGTGGCGAGCGAACCCGAGCATAGCCGAAGACGACCGAGCGCTCTTGCTTGCGGACCCTCTCTATGCTGTTCCGTTCCCGTTCGTATTATGCTACTTACTTGCGAGCCGAGAGTTCGGAGGCAGCGCAGCCCGTCGCACAGTGTTATTCCATGACTGCTCATCCAACGATACACATCGAGGAACCTTCGTCAAATCACGTCCTAGTCTTTTTCTCGTACTCTTCACGGCTTTCGAATCTCGGATGCCCGTCCGCGTCGGTTTTCTCGTGATTTCACGTGAATTCCCATAGAAACCGGTGATTTGATTTTTAATCTGTTACCTGAGGAGTGTGGGCATCGCCGAGAACGTGTGGGTCGAGGATATTCGTTAACGATCATTGAATTCCAGTCGGAGCCAACATTATTTCCTTGAGGAAGAAAACTAACTTAGTCTTGTACGCCAAAGACTTGCTGGACTCAAAAGTGGACTCGTGAGGTCGTTAGGAGCTGGCAGGTATTTTTTCGCCAAGGACCAAACAGGCTAGTGGGTCAAGATCGTTCGAGGAGGTTGCATGACGATCGTTAGGTGACGTGGCACAGTGCAGGGATGGCAAGGGACGACGTTTTTGGCGAGTTCTACAGAAAAAAAGGAGATCTCACTCGAATCCACCGAGTAGGTGGCGCCCTCGTCGTGCGATGTACCATACACGTCTATCCTCTTCTTGTGTTGCTTGGGACTCGCACACGCTATGCTCTTGGGTATGCTTCACTCTTGGACCTCGAAGAACCGGTATCTACCCACGGACAGTCATGTTAGTCATTAGTCCGACTAATGTAACGCTTCGAATTCTATCCAGGCACGATATCGGCCCCGTCGCGTAAAAGTGTCGCGGCTGAAGTAAGCGGTGAAAGTAAAAGAGGAGTTCATTGTTTCCTATCCCCCTTCTCGCTACTCGTGAGGCGTGTGTGAGTTTAAAATGGTATATCGTACGTACGCCGGATATTACGAATAAGATCCTTACTCGCGTGATACACACAGCTCGGATAAGACTAGGGCGAGTTGCAGAAGCTATTGTAATATCGAGAGTATAGCTGGAATGACGTGTGATCCTTGCTCCCTTTATTGATTTTTGGTGAATCCTGTCGAAGGTACGTTAACGCCAGGATAGAAAAACGCGCTCTTACTAAAGAGAAAGAGCGAGGATGTGAAAAAAGATGAAGGTGGGTTACGAATGGAAGAGAGAGAGAGAGAGACGTCGCTTATAGAGCGCTGACTGTACGGTGGGCTTTAATAAAGTCGAGTCACGCTCTATACGACGAGATCTTTAAATCGTCCTCAAACAAACCCGCGCGTCTCTTCGATCGCTGACCCTCCGATCCGTTTGTTACACATCTCTCGAGGTATCCCGCGCAAAGAGATTCCCATTGGCACAATGGGTATTAAATGGATATAAGTTAGTAGGTAAAAGCGTCGAATCTACGCATACCGAAGACCTGAATACTAGGTAATAGTGCTCTTATACCCGTACAATACGAAATAAAAGTGCTTCTCAAATATTGATCCTCGCAGTTCTTATATGCTGCACTCCACTTCGTCATCTTAGTTACCGAGCTAAGCCAAAATCCTAAGCACACAGTTGGCCAGGGCGCCAAAGGTGTATTTGAAAAGAAAAAAAAGAAAAAATGAATAAACCCCATGCTTACCAGAGGCAGGTGCAACCGCATTGAAGTGGTGTCGCCACTTCGCACGCAGAAACTAACCGTGGACTTGGGTTAGGGACCGTGATTATTTGCACAAGGTAGCATCAGTGCATGGGACTTCTATGGGATAGGTACTTGGAAACCATAACGACTCAATAATCCTGACGACGTCAAACATACTGACACACCGAACCAGCCTCTTTCCCGGAATATTCGTCGCTGATCGTTGACTCCACAAAATTTCCTATAAATCCCATCGATCTCGATCATTCGTCCGTTCCATCGAGCCGATACCTCAGACGCTTTTGATATCTATCTTCTTAAGATCGTTAAAGGTGCAGGACACGTGGTAAAAGTCAAGGCATGCGTATTCACATGCGTATAGTCGGTACCTTCCATATATTACATACTGCACGGTTGATTCCCGCTAGAGACACGGGTTAAGGAGATCGAACGATCCATTAGCCATTAGCTAATCGATGTGCCCATCAAAGCGTCCGAATGAACAATGGAACTTGAGAATAGAATCGATTTCCATGCCTTTCTTCTTCGACCGTCTTGAAAGCGCATTGCTATTTCTTTTCCCATGAGTAAAGGACGGCTGCGTAGCCACGCGCACTTTTATAACCACGAAAGGCACGTCAGTCTCATCGGCAGTCGGTCCGTGTCTGGTTGGTCCGCCTGTCCGTTCGCATTGGTCCACGTCGGTTATTATTGTACCATTTCCACGCTTTCGATAGACACGCGGGTCCCTGAGGCGCCAAGACAATGGCTCTCTTCTCTCATTGTTTCGGATCCTGGGTTCGCTCCGAAGACTTTACCTGTCCATTATTATATTCCCATTGACGCCATTGCCCGTTTCAATCATCCCGTTCACGGCAATATAGAGAACGCTGCTGCGACTCCGTTCGCAGAGTCACGTTTAAACGAAACGCGGTGAAAAAGCGTGAGAGACTCCGTGCCGATACGTGGCGGCGGCGAACGAGGTATAACGTTATCCCTCGGTACTATGGGAAAATAAAGCTTTACGATTTTTGAGAGACTTTACCACATCAGATGATTTTCTCAAGTTTACTTGTTCAATGCGTTACTAAGGGACGAGACCACACTGGATGATCGTTTCTTCGTAACCAGGGGCATTATGCTTGGTACATATACCTGCACTAGGCATATAATACTTGGTAACTGCGTCAAGGCAGAAAACATAATGGCGTGTGTATAGGGTATTATATGTATACAGGGTAGTCATAGCCCGAGCTCGTGCCTAGTCCATATGGTTACATATGTACCTTATTCCTCCTACGTAGGTATGTACATTACGCGGTTATATGTATACTATAGGAAAAGAGAACACAATGGCAAATGGTATTCTATTATTCCAGATGGGCCTGCATCTTCGTAGTCTCCAGGCTCCAAGGAATGCAGCCATGAAATCATTCTCCAATATCTCACTGTTGCTCTCTGTCGAGGACTGACCGTAACCACTGTAACCTAAACTAAAGGGGAACCACAGTCGTCATCCCTTCGAATGGTTACGGGTCATTCATCATGCCTCTCTAATAACTCCTCTTTACTCGGGTAGCCAAGTAGGATTAATAATAACGCTATAACGTATATTGATCTCTGGCTATTCTCGATTGCGTCCACTTACTTGAAATATCCTTGGGTCACCAGGATACGATGGTTTTACACTGTCTGGTTATACGCGTACCGGAAGGACGAAACGATAAACCATATCCAGGTTATATATTATACATATTTTACGTTCAACCATGACGAATATAGACTGTACCACCTGACAAGCATAAATCTGGTAAGCCATCGTCAAAGGGATCCCACTGCATTAGACCCTACGAATTTTCTTAATGCATCAAAGCCCTACTGTGTCCATGCATAAGAATAGAGAATGAAGTAAAATAGATTCTTCCTCTGTCTGTCTAGTGTCAAACATCGGTATGGTCGACTGATATCACGTATATGGTACCTTAAAGGCATTCCTGCCAGGCTTATACAGTATTAACACCTATTTAAACAGTTTTTGACTTATTCCCTTTCCAAGAAGAACAATTCATTCGGCACAAAGAGAATTTACGGACGATTCACGGTTCGGCCACATACGAACAATTTCGGTTCCGACATTCGTGTGGATGTTAACCACGGCTACGGCTGCCATTCGGAGCGCCGCGACGGCGGAGTAAACGGTTTAAATATTCAGTCGGGGGGACGAAATCGATTCGGCCGTCGGTCCGTTTGCGGCGATTCTCGCGCGTAGAATATTCCGCACGCCGTGACAGGTGCCCGTCCCATAATACGTTTGTCGAATGTTGTCAGGAGAGACAGTAGGGTTTTCTTTTCTTATAAGTAGAAAGGCATCCCCTATCATCTGCCACGTATCAAGACCTTCCGCCATTACCTCATAGATAATAGAAAAACCGTATAATGCATTGAATCCCTGGGAAAGTCTCGCGACGTTCTGGACCATTTGATACGTCTATTTAGCACCTTTGTCTCACGTTACATCCTATGCTGATCCTGTATATATGTATATTTAATGCTCAGCCCAGCGCATGTAACACCGTGTACTTTCTCCTTATAGCGTTACGTACGTTGATAATGCTTCAATTTATCGACCCGCTATTGCTTGTACTATTAGTCGCTGTCCTAGATACTACCTTCTGCCTAACTAAGCCGCTAGTACGAATTTTAACCATGTACTAATCGAGGCTACACGCGTGGGCGAACCTAGACAAGAGTTTGTTACATTTTTAGGTTCATTCAGCTCGATCGTCGTTCGCGCGCCAACTGCGTCGGCCTCTTGTCTAGTCTGACGGTTCGCTAACCTACGTGAAATGTCGCGCGCGATTACGCAATGAAAACTACGTAAGGACATGCTTGTCAGGGGGCGCACGTACGCGAAAGTTATATGCGAGCTGTTGTCCGCGTTGGTTCCTGCTAATCGGACGTTAAATTGCTTGGTGTCTGTCGAGAGCGTGTAATTCGTACGTTGACTACTTTGCACGAGAGACCGCGGTTGCTTTCTCCGTTATATTTTTCATCGATATCCGTTCGATAAATTTAAGAAACTAACGAGATAACGACAGAACAGATCCTGATGAATGATCAGCTTCCGCTATATATAATACATTATGTATATGTATATGTTTCCATATATAATATATATATACCAAACGTTTGTCCATGGTACCCGATGTTAAAAGTCTTTAATACTTCATCACAGCTCATGTCAATCTTCGCCACGACGCTTTTGAGTATTTTGAGGTGCAGACGTTCGTCTCAAGGATTTACGTGGGAGTAACACGGCTACCGTGGGGGACTTACTGCCATCGAACATCAGACGATAGATTTGTCGCTTCTCGGTAGTACGATACGTTTTCGGGATAAAATTTCTAATTCAGGTCGCGTCCAATGGTACATGAATTGGCAGACGTGTGTCGTGTCCGATGCTTTTGTCCTGGAAGGAATGTCGACCTCTTGGATTTCGAAGTCTATCTATGTATGGCTATAACGGTGTTTCATTAAAGTGAATCCCCGTTTCTTTCTTTTTGTACACTATAAGGAAAACGTGTTATACGAGGAGCGCGAAAGTGGATCACGCCGTTTACACCTTTATTGTGCTTAAAGATCGAAGGATACTTATTGGTCCGGATTCGGCTTGTATGATAATAATCCTCGAGGGCTACGAAAGAAGTCTTTGCGCAATGGGGTCAAATTAGTTGGGGACCAGTGGCGTCAAGTCAAGTCGAGGTCTTCAAGGGGGAACCGCCATGTCCACTATTTGATAGTACTCTTGATTGTGGCTGTTAATGTCAATAGGAAATGAGTCATACAGCCAACGGCTGAATGATATCATTCCGTCATCCATCTCTTTGTTCATATCCGTGTCGTCTTACGAGCTGTGATATATCTATATTTATCTAAAAAAAAAAGAAACTCGTAACACGAAATTTCTATAGGAAACGGGAAAAACTTACGTGAAATTCACTAGAGATCCAGGAATTGCGATATTCACGTATGACAACATCAAATGATTTCTTATCGCGGTTCGGTTGACTAAGTGTTCTTATGAAAGTTGAAAAAAAAATGTGTGTGTCACTTTACCCAATTAGTGACGTTGTCCCGCGATAAGGATTTTTTTTTAACTCGAGTAAAAGTGTTACGATCACAAGAAGGAGTGGCGAGTGTTCGGCGGTCGGGATATTCGGGTCGAGAATGGGGAGATATAGGATAATTGGTAAATGGCCGAATAAAGGATGGCGATTCGTGTCCGGTCGAGAGTTTACGTAACCAGGAGCCAAAGGTGAATATTGCATGAAAAATAATAATATACACACATATACGCACACACGTACACACATGGTGTTACCATAGCGTAAAGGTGGACATCGACAAAGAGAATGAATAAGAATGAATTCGAAATGGGGTCTGTAAGAGTCGCAACATCGTGTCTCCAAGGGGGCGCGTGATGAGGTAACGGCGATCCTGTAGCGGGCAGGCAGGAGTAAGTAAGCAAGAAGTAGATCTACATAAGAGATCATGACTCGACGTTAGCCGAGTTTCGCTCCGGAGAGAGAAAGTTACCAGGAACTGTCTGAATCTGCCCGATTGGCAGCTTGCCCCCTTTTCACCAAGCTTGCATTGTAGTCACGACATGCAACAAAATATAATATAACAGCAGCAACGCCATAAGGCGACACTGTCTTTGTTCGTCTCTTGGTGCCTCTCATCCTCATCCATCCTCAGCCGTACCATCCACTCTTTCGCTAACCGTGTTTTTCTTGTCTCACGGTTCTTGCCCCCTGCTGCTCTTAGTCAGCCATTAGTCGCAATTAGTCTCTTCAATGAATTTTCTATTAGTGAAACGTTCGAGCGCCGTCTGCACTTCCTCGCTGATACAATTCCGTTTAAAAAAACGATAAGACGTATCTACGTATGTATACGGTAAAAAAATCCATTTAATTAATTAACATTCCAAGAATGGCATGTACATTGACTTTATTGAGAGACTGATAAGAAATTAAACCCACGTGTTTACCAACTGTTATAATCTTTTCTCATTGGGCAATTCCAATGAAATTAACACTCTGATCTTGCGTATACCGTGCAACACGTGGCTGGGTCTGGTTGCACGTGATTTTGCAGCCGCACACATCGCCGATTGGCTTTACTAGATTGGAACGATTCGTAATTGATCGGCTGTTTAGCGTTGCGTGTATAGTTAGATACGCGTACAGAATCAGAATGAGTGTTTGCCCGTAGTGCGATTGTGAGCTCGTTATTAATAATACGCTCTGTAGTACGTTCGATCGTTATATAGACATTTGTTCTATTCTTTAATTGATCGGAACCCTAGTAAGTATAATGTCAGTCGTATAAAGTATCCCGCTCGTTGGTATTAATCGGTTATGAGTCCCAGACTCAGAATTTAATCTCGGTCAATTCTCTTCATCCCTATGTACCGTGAATGATTTCTATGGTTCTTCGCAGTAACTCATGATAAAGTCACTATAGCCTATATACGACCCGGTAAGCCGTATTTTAATTCTAAAATATTATATACATATACCCTCTGCTTAGGGTTTTTGTATACGTTTTTGAGTGTATGGGACTAGACTGGGCTTCCTTTCCTTGGAGCTACCGAGTTCGGCACACACGTGTGATTTGGATTTCACAGGAACGACGGTTATTAGAGTGCACCTATTGGGGGGGAGGGTCAGCGAATCGTCGTGGCTGTCGATTCTCACGCTGCTGCAGGACCGTTCAGTGACTTAGGCACCATAATAAACATTTGTATTTAAGAGGCTTTCGCCACAGACAGTCGTTCCTTCGAAACCGAATGAAATGGTAGGAAGAAGCGAGCGAATGAGCGTAGAGCTACGGAATTTTCGGGATGGTAGAAATGGACGCTCTAATCTTGGGTAATGGATAATCGGGCCAGACCCAGGAGGCACGCAGAGGCCAAAACCTTCGAGACAGACGTATATTTTGACGACTGCAAATGGCCGGCTATCGGTTCAGCCCTGGGGCAATGGCTTCCACCAGCAGCAGCGGCACGGTATATTTTCGGCACGATTCTGCAAACGTTTGTTCCCTCCGTTTGTTGTTTAAATATCAAGATTACCGTGGGCTACCCATATTATTTTCCTTTACCATTCGTTCGCTTCGCTTCATATCTATACGTTTCGTTTGCGTTTACTCGGCTCTATAACAGCTAAGTAGTGCATCGGGTCGATCCTAACGTTTTAAATTACTGAGAGAAGACCAGACGGGAAATTTTGCTTTGGCCGTTAGTCGAATGGTAATGAAATGAAATTAACACCGGCTCAGCATCCTTTTGACTTTAGTATTCCGTGTCACTACTCCTCCCAGTGACTAGACACGCTTTATTATACAGCATCCAGTAGAGCGCATAATTCCGCGACCGTGCAGACAAATAGTTACCCTTAATCATGCGTGTGGCTTTCCGAGAACTTTTATACTCTATTTTGCCTTTTCGATTTTTTAAAAAATATGTTTATAGTAGTTTCTGTATCTCTTGGCGATTTCGCCCGTTATTCTCGATGGATAGAAACGCGGTAAGATAACCGATCGCACGATTGGCATCTCCGATAAGTATCGTATACCTTTTGAACTCTGGAGAAAATGTCGTAACCGCACGGGGACGCTCCTATATATATATATATATATACATGTATATATATATATGTATATATATGTACAGATTGTCTTATTTCCTTCGCCCTTTCTCGCGTACATTCTTATACGGACTGGTTGCGGGTGTGTACCGTTACGAAATCCTGTCGATGCAAAACGTTGAATTCGCGCTCGTGTACTGGCCGATTGCTCGAAGAAGTTCTCGTTGTAACCATCTAATTACGTCTGCTCCGAATACACGACTTTCTACTCGCGTGGTATTTCGTGACTTCCACGGGAGGCAGGCGGCGTCGCTCTTCCCTTCGTATAGAAGCTGGAGCAGAGCCACAGTGTTCAGCGAGAGTAGTCTATACTTGTGACTAGTATGGATATGGTGTACCCAACTAGAAACGTTAACTGCTATACTAGTTGATTCTATGTCGTTAAGTGTTATATATATGTCTAGTAGGTAGGTAGGTAGGCAGGCAGGCAGTGACGAACGTGCGTCGCTGCGTACGTCCAGTGAACGCCGTGAAGTCGGGTACGTACGACAGCCGATAACCGTTAACGAAGTAAAGGAAGGTAGCTCCAAGTTAAAAGAAGTTTTAAAAAAAGTACGAGGAAGAAGATAAAGAAAGAAAAAAAAAAGGAGAGCTGATGCCACGATGAGTAAGGAGCGGGGAGTGAAGGAGTCGCGTGCTTTCTCCGTGTATCTCTAGGTATCTCTAGGTAGAAGGGAAAGGACAGTGGGTCGGTCACGGTGGAGATGCTGAAGGTAAGAGAAGTCGGCGTTCGGTAGTAGCGAGGTTGGCAGGCGGATTCCTGTGATTCAGTTCGGTTTGAGTTAGCTGGATTTGGCGAATACGGCTCGTTTGTAGTCTGCCGAGAGAAAGGGAGAAAGAGAGAAAGGGAATGAGACGATGCTACGGTCTGCCGGATGGAACGGAACGGAACGGGATGGTACAGGACGGGATGGAATGGCTTGGTTGGCTACCTGCTTGCTTGCTCGCGGTTGGCAGGGAACGTCGGACGGGACGGACCTGTTGTCCGTAACACGTGTTTGCGTGAACCCGACGTCTCCCTGTCCGTCTATAGGAGTCGAGAAGAGGCGACGATGTATTACCACCGGTGACAGTCCATCTCGGCTTGGCTTTAGTAAGTCTCGGGCTCGAGGGAAATGAGCAAATAAAGCGGTGCCTGACTTATTCCAGATTTCGGAATGCGGTTCTCGTTGGGCTCCCCTTGATTCTCTCTCTTTGTCTCTCTCTCTCTCTCTCTTCTTCTTCGTCTCCCTCTTCTGCCCCATTCTCAATGTTACTATGTCCCTTTTTATCTTCATCTTTCGCGTTGCCACGGTGCCCTTCTGCTTCAGAGGAGAACTCGAGTGTCCAGATCGATCGACGCTACGAGCTGAAAGTAGGTAGGTAGGTGGGTATGGATTGGATAACGAGTTCGCGCGACTCTTAAGTTTCTTTGTTCAGTAGCCGGGAGGATTTTTGTGAAATCGGGTGAATAGACTAGGACTGGATGATTGGATGACTGGATGAGTAGGGGAGTGGAGGTTGGGTATGTATATGAGACCTGGTCGTACTCGGTATGTGGAGTGTAGACCAAGAATGAGAAAGAGAAAGAGGCCTCTGGATGGAAGGGACTTAGTCAGTGAGGATCCTGAAGTACAGGGTGCGTGTATTATCGAGAGAGGGTAGATGCAAAGAAGGGAGACGTCGGCCAATGAGGACTCACCGATACGGCGGCCATTTTAATGATCGGCCCAAGGTAAACAAAGGGAAAAAGAACAGAATGACTTCCACCCCTTTTTCAACGCTGCTTGCGGAGTATACTAACCCCTTTCTGCGGCGTAACCGTGTGCACTCGTATGAACGCACGCACGCACGCCCACCAACACTCAAAGGGGTGAAGCCGACCAATCGTTGGCCTGCATCTCACCATGCTTCGCGAACACCATGGCTCTTTGGCTCTTCTCGCCTCTTCTTAGCCTCACCCTTCTTACGCACTCCTTATTCACTGCCTCTTTCTCCTGTTTCTTCTCCTGTCTCTCCTCCTTCTATTTTTTTTTTCTTTTTCATCCCTCTCCGAAGCCACCACCCGCTCTCTCGTTATACGTTTCAAAGAAGTGGAGAACATTTTTATTCTGCATACAGGATCTTGCCAGCCTATCGCGTGTAGTACAACAAAATGAGTAGGGTCATGTAGTTATGGAGCTGTGAGGGTTGCTCTGGCTGTTAATCGACTCGTGCGCCACTCCAAAATAATTCGACGTTCTCCATCCATGGCTCCCAGCATCCCTCATCGGGGCGGAAGACTCAAGATAGTGGTCCCTCACGACATCTGGCGTCGGAGACCATCTCGAAAACACTGGGATTAGCGGCGCGGAAAAAACGTGCGAGGGTGTCGACGACGTGTCGCGCGGCTAGGTTAACGGATTGAGACAAAGGCTGGTTTCGAATGCGTGCGCGATATTTACGTGCGGTGCATGTAGACTGGTGCCGAACGGAAGTGCGTGGCGGTGGTACGCGCGCTCCAGAAGAATACCCAGCGCCGTGAGAATGGGGTAGGGTTCTTCGAGTGCCAGCCGAAGTGAGGCTGATGTGATTTGACTACATTCACACCTACGTCCATCTCCTTTGCATAAACTCCTTTACCATCGGCTCTCCTTTGAACGGGTACGCGCGTATAAAACCCTTTTGCAAAAAAAAATGGTTGTCTCACTCTACCAAGGGACTCACCTAGTAAGGGTCGGGTATTATGGTTGCGTGTAGCACTGCTAGACGGGATTTCTTCACTTTTGCATGTCCCGCCTGAATCTTCCTTGGACCGTCCAAGTGAAAGTAGCTCAGGATCAGGAGGACCGAGACTTTGCCGATGCGGTTCTACAGCGAACCAAAGAACACAGGGATGGTGAGCCAAGACTTGCCAGTCCGTCTCCAGTTACCTTCGTCTTAGTCTGTCAAAATTCTTTTTCTGCTTCCTTCTTTCTGACCCTTACACTCTGACCGGACTGACGTTGTATTACAAGAACATCGCCTGGGAGGTCGACGTTGTTTTTCGTTTTTTTTTTAACGAAAACGAAACTAGCAGTATTTTTTTCTCGTAATTCATCTCGCAAAGAATAATATCATTGTACTTTATTCACGTTGATTTGATCGTTATAAATTTTTTATTTATTCGATACTCAGTTCGTAGCTGCTTTTAAATTTTTTTTTTTTTTTTTCCGGTAACCAAGGTACCTCATTATAGAAGTGATATACGACTTTCTTCAAATTCTTAACTGAACATGTGCAGTCGAGGAGATACGCTTCCACGACATTTTATTATTTCCGCCAAGCAGACCAGATTCTTCCTAATGGTACAACTGTCCAAGCGTTCACGTCCTACGTTCGTCGAACTCACCAATATTTTTCCAATTAACGGAGAAGTCACGGTTCGGAGCCCTTTTACGTGAAATGTACCAGAAGGCGGTGAACAACGATGCCGTAGTGAACGAGCCTTGAAACCATTTGATACTCCCTATATGCTTTTCCATCGGGAAGCGTGTTGAAATTTCACTGTACTATATGGTTCTAGCCACGTGTACGGTGAGTTGAAAGAATTTCGAACGTCTTGGCGTGGGCAATTCTTTCGAGTTTCTGACGGTTAAGGCAATTAATTAGGTAAAGTCTTGAGGTATAACCTATAACATAATGTCATAGCGTGTGTAATCATACGAGTAGCACTGTCACTCGCCTGGAAATGGATATTACGAAAGTTTGGTTTCAGTTGATTAGTAAAGAAGACGTGCATATATATTATTTTTAATTTTCATTAAAAAATTGTTAATAAATACAGAGTCAACACGAATGACCACTTTACGAAATTCAGTATCTATTTAGTGACATAGGTCATGTCATAGGTGGAATCTTTCTGGTCGTATACAGAAACCAGTCTCACGAAGAGTCGAGACGGCACTTCCGTTCGGATACCGAAATCGATCGCTTCTCTCGTTGTTGAATATCGGTCCGGTTAAGGGCAGGTCTTCAGGGCGATGGCGTATCCCGCTGCTGAAGAAAGCCGTACGAAGGAGGCACGTAAGGGCTCAAAGATGGCTGATGTGTGTAACCAACACCATAGGCAGCCATTTGTGAAACATAAGGAATCCGATAGGGGTTTTGATCTCGGTAAGCCCACCCTCGATCGAGTTACTCGGACACCTCATACGCATCAAGATGGCCGTTCTTGCATGACATTCGCCATTATAATAATTGCCTATAGATTAATTTCGCGGAACGGAAAAAAAAACTAAAAAAATTCACACTCGTGTTTCAAAATTTCAAAAAAGTCATCCGCACACGAATAACCTCGAAAAAGCCCTAAATCAAGCAATTCACCTTCATCCGAACGAAAAGAAAAATTTACCCCCCAAAAAATCTATTGAAAAGACTCCCCCACTCTCGCTGTTAAATTAATTCATAACACGATAAGCGTTCGCAGTATCGTCGATACAGCCAAGCCGTACATTACGAACTCATAGACCACGTTACTACCGACTGCGCATTATTATCCTACACTTAGCATTGCCAACGATCCGTAATAAGGCCAGAGCCGCGCAGCAAGAATAGTATTGTCGGTGCGTGTCTATTTTGTTTGGCTGAACAGATCCAAGCAGGCGGTCGTGCTGGACAGTCGAGCATCTAAGCATCTAACAATCTGACCGACGAGCCAGTTAGCCAGTCAGTCATTCATTCAGTCAGTCAGTCACTCATCTGGACAACTCCTGCCGAAAGCATTGCATTAAAGGTATAACGAACTAGTGTATCTGCGGATTCCATCCGATTTCTGTGCATATAAAAGAATCGAGGTGCCGGGCACTATTCTTGCATTATGACATAGACCTCAGGCATCCTTCTCATCTTTAGCGTCGACGGCAAGCAGAGAGCAGTAGGCGCGGACGTGCACGGATGTTCATTGGTGTCCGAAGAACTTGGAATCGCGAGACGTACCAACGGACAGGCTCCTCCTGGACGGATATGGCAAAGAAGACTCCTATGGATATCCACGGATGGAATGCAGGTGGGTACATATATATATATAAATATATATATATATATTAACTAGCCATAGTATATTATTACATTACACACAACTAGGTAGGTAGTTAATTTAGCAGTGGCATGCTTCGCCGGGCGATTGCTTCTTGTATTGCTTCTCGCAGTCATATGCATAATGTAATTGACTTCATCCCGTTGCTACTCCCTCGCTTTTCGCCCTTCGCCATACCTTTATTTCCTACCGCTTCACAATCCGCCAGCAACAATAACGCCAGCGCGTAAGAGATACAAACACAATTGCACTACGGTACTGGAATCGGGAAGATTGAACGTATGTTGTATATCTATGTGTATGCTTTACGTATATACGTTCTCGATAGAAGAGTTAGGTTAGGTTAGAGAAGGAAAAAAAACAAGGAGTAGCCACTTCAGCAATATCCATGCTTGCTTTGCACCGTTGGATGTGTAGTGTATACATATAGTGTCGTCTTATGCTGGTAATATCGTGTTTTTATTGTTATTATTATTTGTAAAGTTAGATGCATTGGTAATGGAAGCTGCGGTATGGCAAGAAAGGATAATGGCTGATGGAAAAAAAAGTCAGAAAGGAATTAATTGTTTCTAGGGGCCCCGCATGTCAGCCGGGACGAAACGCCATGATACGTGCTACTTCGGTTCATGCTAGGGAGTTGGTGCTTTCTTACTCCCTGGGGAGGAGGATATCGGTTCCCTAGAGGATCTAGGCTCACGCAGGATGCGTCCTGGAATTGAGATGGTATATGTTTATGAAGAGTGTCTCTTCGCGGCGGGGAATCAGTTCGCTTCGACAAATCGGTTTTCATGGATCGTTACGTTCTCCTTGTAATTGGTAGCTTGGTACTCGTATACGTATTCGTATATGTATGTGAATCGGTCTTAGATTGTCTATTGCGGGTGGTCGGTTGGCAAGAGATTGCAAAGTTTGAAGGTATGACTTTCGTGAATGGACTTTTTCGGTTTTATCAAACCGGTGTCGATAAACACTTTCGTGGCGATCTATCTGCGGGAGGCTTTTTTTCTTTTTTTTTTTCTTTCTTTTATTCCGTCTTTATTTCTGATCCCGGTTGTGCCCTCGTATCTTGCTGCTGGTCATTTCTCAAAATGTTCCTGGAGTAAACTGTTGCAAATTAAGGTTGCACAAGAAGCCCGTGGTCATTTCTCAAGCTGTCTTCTCGCATAAATTATTGCAAACGAAACGCCAAGCTGAAAGAAACGCATAAAGCGCCTCTTCTACCTTCGTATCTTGGGAGAATGCATCTTGCTCGGGTATCGGATCGTTTGGATATTGTCGATGAGCCTTGTAAAAGGAAACAAATAATAATAATAATGGGCGGGAATATTTTTGAGCCTTTCTTTTTTTTTTTCTTAACGTAATAAATTTGCGTAACCTTTATTCGTGTAGATTCTGTATTTTCATTCTTTCTGATGGATCGAGTCTGGACTTACGTACCTGCAACAAAAAGAAGAACAATCGGTGATTACCATACACTTTGATATGGTATAAAATAATTGTTGAAAATCAAAGCGACGCTGCGCAGTAACATAACGTGTGTTCGTGTATTATCGCATAAAATTTATACAGTGGTATACAAGGTTTAAGAAAAATTGCTTCCGCCCATTCTAAAGTTCGGGAAAAGCCGTGTTATGTAAAACTTGGATTCAGTTCGTAATAACCGAAGACTTGAAGCGTAAATAATTATAACCTACTTAAAAGCTCTTTCGCCCGAGAAAAGCCAGGATGAGAAGTTTCCGAGAAGTTTGAGCGACCCAGAGGGGAATAGAGGCGCGATCGATTTTCGTCGTTAGTATATAGGTAATGCCATGGTCGTCGGTCAATTTTCTTTTCTAGAACAGGTTTAGGATAATGTAAAAGTTTTGAGTTTCAATCTCGCGTCTGACTGAAAGAAAACGAGGCAGCAAAATTTCCTCGTGCGGAAAGGCCGCGGACGCGGCATACATGCCTTTCCTCAATACATATTGCCATGACGCGCATACTTCGTTGAAAGAGGTGCAGGGGGAAGGCCACCTAAAAATGGTTATTAATTGTCGGGGTCACTGACCCGAAACTCTTTGCTTGGCCCGGCGTAACGAATAGGCGTGTGTCTAGCAGGCGCGGCGAGCGTAAAACTTGCGGATTATATTTACGACTTATCTGACGGTGGCTGGCCGAGCGGCAGCCATTAGTAAAGGTGCGAGAAGCTATGGACGCGGAGAGGCGTAGTCGCAACTTCGCTGTAGCAGGGTTATATTGCGCGAAGGTCCCATGGGCTTATTTGCCATAGCGTAAATTATTACGCATTGTAGAAGGAACGCAGAATTCAGCGGAATCGCTCGAGTGACTTATCGGACCGTGAAATGGTCGCTTGATCCTTCTGACGTTGGACTTCGTTTCTAGTGGTACTTCCGCGATTTCTCTGTGCAAGTCAGTTCATTGTTTCTCTAACTTTTTTCTACTCTTTTTATACACGGCACATTTATCTATAGCCAGCAGACATTCGGTTGCTTATAATGATCTATGACAAGGTAAGAGTTTGGCCGGGTCTTTATTTGAAATATAAAAAAGTGTCATAGATATTATATTTCTTATAGTTGTTAACAAGAAGTCAGCGAGAGCGTATGTCTGGCAATGCTCTGTTTCTCGTGAGATATTTTATTCCGTAAGCGTTTTAGAGTTCATTAAATTTTATATCTCCGATAAACTTGATTTACCAGCGGACATTCTTCTGGGAATAAAAAGATGCTGGGTACGATCATAGGTGTCTAATGTGTCGGCGTTTCCCTTTCCATCGCGAGAAAGCCAGTCGCGTGTCAGGATATTTTTTTTAATGTATTCCACTGCTCGGAATTAATTATCATAAATGATAAAGTTTCTGGCAATTAACATAAATCATGAAACTCGACCGAATCGTTGGACGCGTTTTAAATTTTATTACGTTATACCGTTATAGGCAACAATGCTGTTGTAACAATGATCAATAAACCACGTATAATCATTAACATCAGCGACATTGGCTTCTCCCTCGAAGTATTTGACAAATTTTTTTTTTTCATTCAAATAAAATAAGTACACCCGTTATATTTGATTTTAGTACCGTTTTCTAATTTTGAGTTTAATATAAATAATGAACTTGACACGTACTATATATAATACTGTTTCCTTCATACTGTAGTGCCTGTAATAATCCTCTGTAATTTGCAGACTTATTATCTGCCTCAATTCATTCCTGAAGGAACCCCCGGATTTTTTAAGTATGCTTCCCCATCGTTCGTATCATTGTTATCTGCGTATCTGTATATGGGAATTCAAGTACGAAGTCTGTTGTCTTGATGCACTCCGCACATAACGCACACCCGGTTATTAGGCACGAAAGCTATTTCGATGGTGAATCCATTTGAGAGCGCCCGCCATTTCCTGGATATGGTTAAGGGATGCTGTCAGTAGGTAGTGGTTGTGTATACGTATATGTATCTGTGGATGTGAAGAGCGTGCATCCCCCACGAGAGCATAAAGGAAACTGAACGCGAGAACTGGGCGACTTGAAGTTCGATTATGACGGGATATCTCTTGTTCGCGTCGGCCATGTTTTTCCGGACCCTTTGATGCCCCAAGCGTAGCTAGTAGGTGCGAAGTGCGTATGAATTTCATACGAGGGTTGTAAATCTTTTTCCTTTTATTCCTTTTTTTTTCTAGGGACCCGCACGTATATCTATGGGGTGTGATGTGTTGGCTTTTATTCAGACGCTCTAGGGTGGTGACTGAGTCGAGTCTCTTTCTGACTATGGAAATAAGAAGGGTTGCACGGCATATATGTATGTACGTATATATGGCTAAAGAAAAAGAAACCTCCTTTTCGAAGTCGCGTTTCCGTGTCAATTATATATTTTCGCCCTTTGAACTTAATCGAGGCGCAAAATAGAATCTGCCCATAGTAATGAGCCTCTATTATGCTGGGCTTGACGCGCACCTAGTTTGCCTGAACTTTGGGACAGGGGTACGCGAAAAAGAGTATATAGACTTCATCACGCGAGACATAATTATTTAGTATGAAAAACATTTTTATTTCTTTAATAATTCCAAAAGACTGAAAAATACTTATTTGGAATTTATGGTAAAACCATAAATTAACCGTAGATAATTTAATTACTGGTGAACGGAATAGAATTTGTTTATATCATCTGATATGAGTCTCATTAGTCGAATGATTGAGGGAGAAAAAATGTTTCTTTGATAAATCACCAATTAACAAGACGGAAGTTTTATTTGATGATTTTAAAAAATTAAAATTTTTTCCCCTGATAAAACCTGATCAAATTTTAATGCGCGTTATGACATATTTTCATGACAGTTGTATAAAAATTATGAAATTTCAAATATAGAAATTATTTCATGGCTCAGCTGACCTTGACGTTTATGAGTCCTTCCCATCTGTAAATTAATTAAGTCGATGAATATATATTGGTCATTAGACGGCGCTCGTCTGCCGCGTTCCCGCGCGCGCACGCGTTAATAATGCATGGCATATACTTGCCAGATCGCTTCAGGGTCTTTAGAATCGGCGGGGCTGTGGCAACCCTAATGGGATGCACCCTCCAGCTGGTATTATTGTTCCATAGTTACGTGTGTCTTCCCTGACCTCTGACATGAGTCTCACCACCAGTCGGATCCCTTCTCGTACAAAATTAACTCCCAGATTCTCTCTAGGATTCCTCGTGTCATAGGTACAGGATGTGGAAGTGTACATAACATTCAAGCAAAAAAAAAGAAAAAGAAAAGAAAATTTGTCTTCCATGTTACCAAATCTTATCTGTATTATTTCTTTGAATTTTCTGCATTCTAGGACGAGATACGGTACTTTCCTTTAAAGGCGACAAAGAGTAGCACTCTCAGACTACCCCCAGTAGCTATGCTTCTAATCAGTGGCCGATATTTCCTGTCACTCTACAAGGATTTATCTCATCCACGAGTATCGTGTTCCCAAAATTCATGTTATTCAGATCAGGTTAGGTGAATCTGAAAAGAAAAGAGTACACTAAACTGAGAATGCTTGCGTACCAATTAGGAATCAACCCGGTACCTGAAATCCTAGTGCCTCTCGACCTTTGGGTAATTGGCATCCGAACCAGTCCTAAGAAAGGCTACGCTCGTGGATGACATCACCGGACGATTAAACTCCTGTTTATCTACGAACCGGCCTCAGCTTTCTGAACTCGTCGAAGTTCCTGGTTTTCATTTACACGGACTTCGAGTTCTGAGACTGACGTACCACCAGGACACCATATACGTTCACATCTTGGCAGTCTATGGTCAGCGGATGGACAAGCTTAATGGTCCCGTTATCCTAGGAAGGGTTTTAGGGCCCAATCTGGCTGTCTAACCCCAAGGATGGAAGAATGGTGTCGGGGTCCTGTTCGTACTTTCTATACCTGTATTTGCTACGAGAATATCTATAGTTATAGCTCTAAGTTGCCAGAGGTAAACTGGAGTCACGGAAGAGCAGGGCATTCGTCATTCCCAGCTGACAAAGCAACGACAATCAGCGATAACCCTTGATAACGTTCTAGTTCACGATAAGTTTTGTTTCAGGTATTCAAGAGTCGATCGGAGTGAAATCGTAAAGAGCAAAGAGGAAATCGATGCTGGGAAAATTATTGGTATCTCAAGAGCGACAGATGGTATTCGACAGGGTAGTACGGGGCTGTGGGGGATGCTTCTAGAATCAATCTAGATGGAATGGTGCATCGATTGCCTTCTACCGCTAACCGATCGTCCTAGAAAAAACCTGGAACGTGGATTTATCGTCGAGACGACAATGACTGATCGGTACCAGGCTGGTCTACATGTTGATGCACTTTTCTAATTTTCCAATGGCTCCTTTGCATTTATTTAATGGAAACCACGTTTTAGACAAATAATGTTAATTCGAGATTAATTATATGTGTATGTATAGTATATGGTATATACATATGTACACAAGCTACATACTAGGAATCCTTAGCTTCAATTACTGATTCGATAAGATGGATTTTCAAGTTCTAGAAAATTCTCAAGAGGTCTTCACGAATAAACCAAGAGCATGTACACGGACCATAACGATCCCTTGTTAATGTCTTAGCGATGTCCGGGAATGAAGGGTAGCTCGAGTGCTCCCGGCATTGTCAATGAGGGCTCCCCAGTTCTGAAATATTCAAGGATTTGCCTCTAGGGTCTCGTTCGCTTAGAGCCAAGGAAGGGACCGACAAATCTGATAAGGACTTTCGATCCTTTCCCGACTTTAGTCGTGAGAATTGTGCGGGAGTTCCCCTTCATAGCTTGGACACCATCAGCTACATTCAACTATATATGTATATACTATACCTATAGTAACTTTGATATACTCGTTATTTTCAAGAGTTTTTCGCATCAACAAAGCCTTTATGTAATAGTTAAATATATATATAATATACATGTATATTTATAATATATAAGGAATGAATTAACTCAAGAGTAACAAGTGGATTTTCGTTGGAAGAGGGATATAAAAAAAATGAGAATACTCGAACATTGTAGTGACGATGTCCTATTAAACTGAATTACAGTTATATCGTTAAACGTGAAAGAATGTTCAGCCAGGATTTGTCCCGTTTCGAACGTTTAATTCGTGATCCTCGGAACTAATTCATAAGTTTCCTGTCCGTTTTAAGAAATCATCAATTTTTTATTACCCGTCATCTCTCACAGCAGCAATCTTAACGCGTATATTAGTAGCTGCTTAGTCTTGCCAGCTACCTTCCTGTTGTTCTTATTTCAGGTAACATCCAGTCTGTCTCTCTCGCTCCCTCTCTCTATCTCGAGAGAAAGAGGCTCTTGATACAAACTATATCTATCCTCAAGCATGCAATTTCATTACCTCGCGCATTCATGAAGACATCGTACAGCAAAAATATTTCACGCGTGTCAGTTCGAAGCCGCGCAGGTCGGCTCGTTGCTGGTTACACGTTGCTCATTTCTCAGCACAACTGGTTTGAAATGTTGACGATTATGAGGGAAGGTGAGTTCTGGTTCTTCCTATCATCAACGTATTCAACAAGTATACTGCTAGATAGGTAGGTAGGTAGGTAGGTAGGTATCTACCTTCTTGGTAGGACACTTTTTGCATAACTTCCCACGCTTCGAGTAACTCGTCCTACGAGACCACTGGGGTCCAGTTAGTCGACGTTCGCGTTCATTCCGGATCGTGCAATAAACTAATTTCACAGGAGAAAAATCGTTGCGGATCGTTGAACAGTTAACAGTTATATTCATTTATATAGAGAGACGGTCGAAAAATTTTTATTCCATTCATTCTCATTTCCATCTTATTAAATAACTCTGAGTGTTTCCCTCTTTTCCTGCTTCACACTAATCATCGCTTTTACATTATTTTTTTTTCAAGTCATACATATATACATGAAGACTAATTGCCCGGCGGTTTCTGATTTTATTGAAATTTCAGGGAAAACTCATGACTGAGGGAACAAACGAAGCCCCTGAGGCTTCGTACTCGAAAGGAGTTTCTCGTTGAAACGGGTCAAAGTGGATTCGGCATGGACCCACCTGTTGCCACTCCGTTCTCTCGCTATATAGAGAGCAATGCTTCGCTTCCATAGTAAATGGGAGAGTTTGCAGTTGACTGAACCCAGAGACCTACTTTTTGTGTTTTCAAGTAGTCCTCGCGATATTTGAAAAACAGATGATTTTATAGATGACAATCAATTACAGATGTAGATATATAATTTTATAATATTATACAGAGTGTGAACGGCGCACGATTTTGAAAATTTGATGCGATGATCATTAAATTTTTTTTGATTGCGCATCCATTGCGCATGTTATAATTGTTCGTTTAATTTCAGTTCGCAAAGTTGGAAGTCTATATATTCCATTTTGTCCCCTTCCTCGTTATAGATTTTTGAGTCTGCATGAATGTTGCGGCCAGGAACACTCCAAATTCTGAAGCCTCTTGTACACTCCAAAATCTATGACGAGATCAATTCAAAATTGAATATGTAAAATTCAAACTTTGTAAATGTAAATTAACCGGTCAATAATAATTTACGCAATCAATAAATATTCAATAGCTGCTACATCAAATTTCCAAAATCATGTACCGTTTCAACTCAAACCGCAAATGTGCGTCTTAGCTAATACATTCTGCATATAGTCAATCCACCAAGATAAAATATCAAGCATAAATGACAATCCATTACTAATTGATATACCAGAGATGTTTCTAATTGGTTGATATATATCCACTGGATTGGGTGCCTTACGTCGAATAATTTCCAGTTGAATTTTTCTGCTAACTACCAGAGTAAGTGTCGGCTCGATACGTCGAGTCAGAGCGACGTCGTATCGATCGTATCGGTCTGTACGCAATTATAGCTATATTGTAAACCGATATCACATTTCAATCGTAAATGCGTATAGTTACCTATAGATAGAGTCTTGTAGCATGAGGGTAATTAAAATATGGTGTTTAGTGGTAGGTAGGGCGAGGGAGGTTGGCTAATGACGTCGGCCTTTCAGATCCCTTCGCCTAGCGTTGACGTTGACGTTGACGTTGAAACTCAGGTTGACAGACGTCCGAGCGCTAGTAGGTGGCCGATGTGGGTGTAACAACTTTAAGCCTACTATTTTCATGCCGACTATAATATATCTTGCATTGCTCGTGGCTCAGGCTGGCTTCAGGCTCGTTGCTCTACGACGTCGAGAAGAAAGGATGCTGGAGGTTCATTGTTTCTTCGATGTTACTAGACTATACAGGACGTTACAGAAATACGGTGGCAACTTTGTATAAGTTATTATTATTATATTATACACGCTACACATTTATATATATATATGCATATATAGAATAGACTTTCATTGACTGAACGATCGTATTTCTAGGTGGGTCGGCTCGTCCGTACCCACGTTGAAAATAATTGGAAAGGTAATTTGCAGCAATTAAGCCCACGATGACTTTCCAGCTGTATGCGGACATTGTAACGGGTTTTGATTATTTCCCCGTCGGCTCGGTAGCATATAGTGTGTTGTACTTGGTATGGATTGGTTGAGTTAAAAATTTCGTTAGGTATTGTCTGAGCTTAGTGTATAATTAATGATTTTGGACTTTGCCATTTATTATTGTCGAATATAATTAATTTCGATGAATTATACTTCAATGATTGCGTACGTAAGTATAGGTTACGGTGTAGGATTTTAGGTACTCACGTACGACTTCGATGACGTCATATGTGATGGCCGGTCATTATTTAATGTCTACTGGAGAATGACCTACACAGTATATTTTTAGGATTTATATAATTTTACGTTTTCCCTGGAATCATTCCCCGTAGAATATTACGCGACTATAGCTGTATGACAAAACTTTCAGTTTCTTACGTACTCGTGATTTATCATATTCATGGCAAAGCGTACCGAACGAATGCTATCGATTTTAGGAGAGGTGAATAGCATAACTAATCAAACGTATATATATATTTGGAACAGTATCCTGAAAAACTATGAGTAATCGTAATGATTTTCTGTCCGTTTCTATCGTGTCGGAATTTTTTGTCAACCCGTAAAAAAAAAAGATGTCTTACAATTCATTGAGTTAGTCGAGGTAACATTTGAAACTTGCTTACTTCATTGCTGAAGTAAATGAAAGTCGGGAAAGCAGTTCAATGAGAGAGTATCGATTGTTCGAATAATCGCGTACAAGAACGATTCAGGTGGGATCCAAAAAATGATTAGATCCCGACCGGAATCTTAAGTTAACGAGACATTAATTAGATAACATAAGTAATCACGGTATGCGTACACGCACATCGCATATGTAACACGATTTAGAATGTATCCACGCAGAACGGAATTTGCGTTTTAAAATACTAGGTTTTGTGTATATATAGGAATAACGTAGGTTCCATGCATGGTATATGTATACATATATACATAAACGTACATACTCGTGCACACCAAGTGATAACGAAACCGGTGAATATCGGCTTCCTGGTTGTGTAAAATGATAGCGCCTATATGGATGCATAGATACGTAATATAACTGGCTCGTTATAATTACAAATTTACAATAAGTAATAGCTCAGGGAATTATAGGAAGAAAAAAAAAGTCCCTAGAGATTTTATTTTCAGTGACCAATCCGGATGGCTATTCGTTACGTACGACTATTCGTGGCAATAAATGAAGCGACGAACGATCGATTTCAAGGGCCGATTTTCGGCGTGTAATTCTTACCTAAATCTCGCGGACACCCACACGCTGTTTTATCACTAATTTACAGAGGTGTTTTAAGAGCGCCACAACGAGCGGAGGGCAGCGAGAGTAGAGGGTCAGGTAGGTGATCTTGTTTGCTAATGGCGTACTCGTGTTCAAATGTAGTTACCCGCTACGTCCATATGTCTTCTGATTAAGATTAAAGAAACCGCGTATCTCGTGAAGTCGTGCGCTTAATGTATGCACGCACCCATGTACCTAAAAGTCAAGAGTGCTCACGCACGACAGAGTCCGCGAAACTTTCGTCTCCCTAAAATGGAACAGGGTGTATCGGTGTACGAACATAAAAGTATAGCCGTATACCTATGTAGATCAGTAAAATTCCAAGGATACGTTTGATTCACTGGATATAAATACGGAATGCCTGAAAAAAATTTCAAATCGATAATAAAATTCTCCGTGGTAATTACCAATTAGCCTTACGAAAATACGCGCGATGCGTATAGCAGTATAATTTTTCATACTTGTACAAGTTCGTACGAATAGCGTATAGTACATTATAATTTTACTATACTATAGTATAGGGGTCGAATGAATGGGAGCGAAGCCAGTCGATTGTCGCGGGATCACACTTGGACCGAAGCGGCGGTAAGCAATGAGTAAGAGCTTAGAGTGCACGTACTATAGGTCCAGAAAGTGAGTATGCACATGCATGGGGAATAGAGGAGGAGGTGCAGGCCCGGGTAATTGTAGAGGACAGACAGAATTTCTCGCCTCGCTAACAAAGACATGAAGAAACCCGCACTCGAGCGTTCGACAAAGCGTCCCGTGAAATAAAGAGGGGTTCCTTCTCGGGAAGGCGACGTCGACGTTCCTCCTCCTTCCTTTGGCATCTCGCCTCCAGAGTGTACATATACATGCCTATGTATTATAAACATATGTAGGTATAGTATATATAACAGAGAACAGGAAAAAAATATATATATGTATTATAAGCAAAACGCTGTGAGTTGAACCTATACGGTCTTCTTATGGCTCTCGTAACGCCATGCGACAGAATTCTCGTCATATGAAAGAAGGTCCACACTCTTCTTACTCTCTACGGAACATAGCAAGAACCCGTGACATCAATGGCCAATGCCCACACGAGAGGAAATATCCCGCTAACCGATCTTGACAACCATTAACCGCGGCGTTCACGGCGTAGCACCATTGAACGGTATTCTAGTATTGTTTTTCTCAGACGCCGTTGAAAATCTGTAACGAAGGAAAGGGTTGTGGAGGTGAACTATCGTGTTACATGAAATGCCGCGCTCACGCTGTTAACTCGAAGGCAAAGAGTTTTAGTGCACAGGATGAGACGGAGTGGAGGAGGTGAAGATGCTGGGAAAAGATTTTTGAGAAGTAAAAAAAAAATATAAATATATATTATGAGAACTTGAGAAGTTTCTATAAAGTGTAGTAAAACAGGGGGAGGTGATACTTTGATAGTTTTACATAATTTGTGAATTCCTATACGTCTTCAAGCTGTTAGAAATGCGATCTTCAAAGGTATGAAATTTTGTTTAATGGTTATCAGCGACCTTGTTAATTCCTCTCTCGTTTGCTCGAGGCGTCAAATATCGAATCCTGAAGTTCCGTCCTACTTGAGTTTTTCTTGGCGATCCAGAGACGTCGTTGTCGGGAATCTGTAACGAGGGAAAGGAAAGGGTCGCCTGGTTTGCCCGACGATCGTATTACACGGGCTGGCGGCTTCGCTCGAGGGAGAGTATATGGGAGAGTCCCAAGGTGGAGCCGTGGAGTCGTGTAGTCGAGGAGTCGAGAAAGAAGCAGGGAGGAGGCCGAGGAGGTGCTATCGGTAGATAGGTAGTCGGCTTGGTACGTATATTCATGCGCCTCTGAATAACTGGCAGCGATGATATCGGATCTACAAATTACCAAGGGCTAACCACGAACCTGCGGAGCCTCCTCTTCTTTTCTCTTCTCATCTCATCTCGTCTCTTTGGATTCTGGCTCGCACTCCACCTCCGCCATCTCATTCTTTTCTTCCTTCCTTCCTCGAGTCTTGTCCTCCTCTATAGTTCACCATCCCTCCCTACCCTTCTTTCTTTAAACTCTCTTGGCTCTCCTACTTCGTCCCATACCCCGGCATCCTTGCCCTGGGTCCGAGCAACCTCAGCTCCGCATCGGTTCATCAGCTTCGTACCGAAATTGTAATAACAATAATGATAAGTGGGAGCGAGGGAGTCGCGGGGAAGGTAACGAGGACTCAAGTAATGCGAACCTCCACGCAGCCCAGAGGAATCCGAGGCACCTGCCGCCCGGGAGCCATTCTTGCGATTTAGTCAGGTTCAGCCATCACGTTGTTTTGCCCCGTGTCTATCTCTGGCCCGTCAAGTAATTCCTAGACGCGATCCTCGAGTGACCACTGACCAGGTTACGTTGGGTTCAGGTATGTTTCTCACGTGGCAGGTTTCCCCATTAGGAATGTGGCACCAAGATTTTTTGACGTACACCGCGAGAAATCTTGGTCCACCTAATAATTAATGCGGAGGCGTTTGAAGTACGCCACTCCCATCCGAACTCAATCTACGTAAGTCTAAAGGCGAAGGCTTTATGGGTAGAGCGGGACGAGCTTATCTCGAAACCCCAGAGTCATCCTAATCAATAGTGGTAGTGAATGCGATGATGGTGCATAGACCTGGGATGTCAGCCATTCTCTCCTATCCGCTTCGATCATTCTCCCTTTCCATATTATACATTAATTAATACATTATATTGCCTAACAATGCTCTCTCTTCGCGCCTTGCTTTTTCTCGCGGTATCGATTCCCCCCCCCCCCCCATTCTTCTTCCTTACTGTCATCTTTTTCACTTCTGGCCTCACTCCCTCCATTAAGCCACCAGACTGAACAGATCCACTGTACTCGTTATAGGACTGCGTCTTCTTACTCCACATTCTACATGATCCTTTTCAAAGAATATCTTGAAATAATAATTTTAAATTCTTCAACCTCCTCCGTGCAATCAACAGTTCAAAATTCCTCAAATCCTGTTCGTTCGCCTCGACGCCGTGCGTCGGATCGGTCCGTTTCCAAAAATCACAGGCGCCCCTACGTGTTACCCCGTTCCCGTATCATTGTCATTTGTCATTGTCTCTTATGTTAATGTTTCCCTGGAACAGAGTTACTAATAGCGGCAATTAGCAGCAAGGAGCTGACAATTTGGAATACATCACTTTCAACGCATTTATTTCACGTGGAGAGACCCGTGGGATTAATTATGCCTTTAGAACTTTACGACGTCCTTCCACGAAAGTACAATGCGTGCGCAATGCCGCTGGTATCGAGGATTCGTCCAAAAGGCGACGGTTCTTGTGAATTGGAAAAAGATTGAAAAATACCACATGAGAATCCGAAAGTGTACAGGCAACGCGCGATGACTGTCATACTGAAACTGGTAACTCCATAAGTCCCTCGGAGGGCTGACCAGAGAATTTCTTTCCTTGACCGGAGAACGAGGATAAACCCCATGACAGTGAATTACGGAGAATTTCATGGGATGGGCAAGATAGTCTAGTTACAGTTTACCAAATATGGTTTATAATGCTTGGCGCAACCACGCAGCTAATTATTATTGTAGTTATTTACTGGCTAACGCCTTGTTGTCTTAATACCGCAAATATTTCTCACGTGTGTTCGTGCCCTGACCATATAGCTACTCCATATCCTTTTACCTTTGGCTTTACACCTGCTCGACTTGTCCCGTTTCCTCGCTTCGCTACACGTAGCATTTTACATATGTATATACTCGTACGTGTAAAAGGGCGCCTTTCCACGTAGCGTTACCGTATGAAGAACATTTTAGATTTCAGAATCACACGCCTCGGTAAGTCGCGGTGTAAATAAATTTTACACATGTGATCTCCACGTATGGGATAATGATGAGAAACGGAGCTGAGGTCGAAAATCGCGCTTCGGGATTTGTTATGTGTGCGCATGTATAGTGTATCTCATCGGTAAGAGTATTATGAGCTTATGGGATGTATAGTAAAAAAAAAAAGTGTGTGGGCTGGATAAGGAACGGACCAGCGGACAGGGACATTATGTTGTGACATACGTCCTTAACCAACGGTACTTAACATTCTAATCGCCCAATATCGTATCTACATCGTGTTCCATAATCCTTACATATGTTTCTCTCTCTCTCGACTTTTTCATATATATTATGTATATCTTATTATAGGTTATTCGGTATCACAAGAAAGTTTTTATTGGTCGACTTTGACTCACTCGGATTGTCTTATCTGATTTGAATTTCCGCGGTTGGAACGCGCGCTCACCTTACCAACGTTCCATGCCGATCGTTAAGTAAGACGGTTACATTGAGAGAAGGCCAATGTAAATTGCGATGATGCATATGTATACGTCGCGCGGGTACGTAACGATATATCAATGTCAGTAAATTGTGATAAATAAAGTCCAATCGGCTGGCAAAAGAAACGGCATGTGACCGGGAGGTTATTTTTCAATTGGTACCGTGAAAACGGCTTCCGCAGGTAAATTAGTGTGCTGCCAACGTTATTGAGAGGGACAGATATTTCAGATGTGACTTTTCATACAGCCATTTAAGGTCTGATTATATCTACGATGCTTTACTCACGGTTCACCCGTTATACAGAGCTCGTATCCCCGACGCACCTTCCGCCTACTTCCAAGACTCCTGGGTATACGTACATACATAACGTTATACCCAGGGACTAACCAAAGAGCACTGTAGCGATGTAATGGAGTATGCGGTTCAGCACTATCTAAGTAATATATCGTGGGTTAATTAATCGTTTAATGAAACAGTAGTTAGCCGTGATGATTGTGATATTTTATTATTATCCCTCGGCAGTCGACGAGTGAGTGGTCCGTCGGTGGACGAAGCGACGTACGGGGGCCGTGTGGTAGAAACAAACGAAAGGGAGTAAAAAAAGAATGTTTGAGAGAAGAAGAAGAAAAAAATAATACAAAAAGACCCCCGAGGGCCGGAGAAGCAATTTATGAGAAAATTGTTAGGTACGGTAGACAGATTGTCTTTCTTGTCTCGTATCTCACGTATGAACCAGGTCGTTCGAGAGGCGCCATCCAAAATGACAGGTGGGCCATTTTCGATTATTTAGTAAAAAAATCGTATCGTAATATCCTACGTGACAAGTATGCATATAGATACCATAGAGATACGTGTATGCAATCAATGCTAGTTACTCGTACAAGCACTGCATGTATCATTTTGCTTGGAATCATTATAACGTCAGCACAAGTATGACAATAGGTAGGAACATATTACATGGAAGAATCGTACACCCTCGTTATCGGTAACACCAAGACGTGTTCAATGGAGCGTTTAATAATGATAATCTGGCGACCGAGACGGCTGGCACAGTCTCTCCTACTCCCTCATCTTTCTTTTCCTCCTATCCCTTATTCCCTCTCGATCCCTCTCGATCCCTCTCGATCCCTCTCGATCCCTCTCGATCCCTCTCGATCCCTCTGTTACACTCCCCATCCATACACTCCCCTTCACCCGGCACCATTCCCGGTGCCTAGAACTCGCTCTCGTTTCGGTATAGGCAGCATAGGTGGTTACTTCTTGTAGTCCGGGTGATTGATCGCTTAAAAAACTAAACTTCTCTCGAACAAGAGGGGCCCTCCCAAGTCCCAGCCTCACGTTCTCGGTAGTCATTGTCCGTCCGCGTCTTCTTTCATTATGCCATTTTTAATCAACCAAGCGGCCCGGTGTCATTAGGTACGCGAGGCCACGATCCACGAGCAGTCATCGAGGACCAACAATCGGATGAGATAAATCAATCGGCTGCCGGTCACGGTTCTCTCGACCATGTCGTAACTCTTAGCATCGTATCCGATTATTTTGGCATTAGCATCGAGCAGCTAAGAAACTTGCACCTTCGCCATTTGCGATTTCCATCCGAGAGTGGGAAGAGAAGATCGTTTTGAAAATTCTCTAATTTCTCGTCTCAAGTAAGGTCACGAATTTTCTTCTTGACCCATCGCTACTCCTAGTCTAAGTGTTACTTTCTGTGAATCGTTAATGCGTTCTCTTCTCTTATTGTTTTTATATTGTTTTTCTATCACTTCCGTCAGATAATTGTTTACTAAAATACACTCGTATTCCGCTCGCGTTTCAGACTTTGATTTGATCGCCAGTCCATTCGGCATGTGGTTCCCGTGTCAATATACGACTAGCGCGGGATTGCATTTTCGATTTTAAATTCGACGTGACTGGGGCCGAGTGCAGCCGGGATTACTGCATGTCGTATTCTCTGACATTTATATTGGCGCATTGTGGGAATTAACTTACTGACGCTCGAGCACTCGATGCGGCTTAAATGGGGATAATGCCCTGGATGATGCGCGAGTAAGTACATTAAGTAAATTACATTGCACTATCGATTAATTAATACCTGCTCAATGTGTACTGCATTTATCCATTTCGCTCTGAGTAAATGCGCGTACAATATATTTATACTGATATTTAATAATAATGGGAAACTAATGATTCCTAATGCATAATCGATGCACCGTGGACATTTTAGATTCATTTTTGATAATATTATCTATCGATCAAATTCTCAACGATATCGAGCTGCGGCAGTGCTAAAAGGACAGTGCGATACAAAACGATGGTCACGCACGATCAAATCGCAAGCTATAGGTATATAAGTATATGCAAACCGATCGGCACGTATCACTACGTTCGAAAGAAGATGCACGCGCAGGCTCATCTTTCTTAGCAGCTACTGACGCGCCAATAAGCGCGCGCGTTTCATTTGTAATTAGGGAGAATGTAAATCAAAGTCTTCACGCGGTCAGAAAATTTTATTTTTTTTATATTTTTTTATTGCCCATCCACGAGTCCACGTTATGGCGTCTACCTGTTAAGTCCGATGCATATATAATATTATACATATAACCTTAGAAACACATACGTGAACACACGTGATATCTCTACCTGTTGTGTGATACAGAACTCTGTGAAGTATGTATACGCACTGAGCAGTACGTTGCGCTACGTAGCCACGCATTTGTTAGCTGTCGGTTCGCTCGAGGTGTCCATACGGTTAAATGTTAATTTGGTCCCGGGCGAACTTCGCTAATTAGAAACGATCTGAGAAGCCCGAAGGAGGCGAACGGCTCTATTTTGGCCGTCGTTCCCGATTCATTCCGTTCGAAGACGAATCGCCATCGTTTCGTTTCCACCTCTGGAATTTCTCATGTCGGTTTCTTAAAGCAGTGCGCATATATATATGTATATAGATGTATATATAGATATACTGCTTCGAAAGTAGATATACCATTGTACTGTACACGTATGTGTATATAGTTATAGATAACAAGTGTTTACATAAGGATTAGCAAAACTCAGCAGTGCTGCTGTATGGTAATCGCGTTCTCGGTAATACCAATGCTGATACTGGGAGCCTTATAGTCCCTCAGATCGTGTCGATCTTCCTGACGAGGGTGTTGCCAACGAGCAAGAGTGAGTGTTCGTGCGAAAGTGACACTTTCGGTAGCGCGATAAACATGTGCTACCTGGGTACTATTGGGGGGACCCCTTGCGTAAGCCAGCGGGACAGACGAATGGAGACCATTCTCGACGTGGCGAAAAAGGAAAGCGACGTGTAAAGAAGCAAGAGAGCGGGAGGGTTTGGACTGTGCGTTAAAGCGCGCATACCATCCCCACGGAATGTACATCCAGAGAAAGAAGGAACAGCTATTGTCTTGTCAGCGGGAGCCGCTAAATCTGCCCGCGGATCTCTTCACGATCGTACCACTTGCCGTTCTTCGATCCAGCCTGGTCTTCTTTTTTTTTTCGTCCCTCCACGGGTCCTTGATGCTTTCTTTGCTTTCTCTCTCTCTCTCTCTTTCCTCCCGCTGTCTTTTGCAGCTTTTCGTCGTCTCTCTCTCTTTTTTTTTCTTGGAGATCCTTTGGTTTTTTTTTATTCGTACGTTATTTTATTATTTCTCTCCGCGTCCCTTCTTTCTCGTGTCCACCGCGTTAAGCCTCCGGGGACCGCGACGATCGTACGATATCGCGTAAAACTTCGACAGAATAAATATGTAGCCGGGCGACCCTTTGTTTAACCTGCAGGAAGTTCACCGGTCAGCCATTTTTGTCGTTTGCCGTCCTCGCGTGTTCGCGTATAGGGTCTTGGATGTTTTTCTATTTTGGACTACCTCGTATTGCAATTTTTTTTGTACACCCTTTATACCCGTTTACGTATCGTAATATCTGCTTGTATGTGCTAAGATTTGCGCGGGTAGACTGTAACGTTTTTAAAGCTCCTGGCTATCAGTTCCTTAGATAGCCAAAGTGCAAAAACGAGTTTTCCGTGAGAATGAAGAATTGTGGTTCGTAACAAATGATAATTAGCAAGGTGCAATTCGCAAAACGGAAGTATAAATTACCCGTATATACATATTTATGTATATCGCAAACTTTTGTATCGCGTAACAATGGCTTAATCTGACTAGATTTAAAACCAGTAAATCCGATAAGATTCCTTGTTTTTCGATGCCAGCCATGATGCAGCCCAGAGAAAATATCTTGTTTTCTTTTTCCCTTTTCGCTGACTTTCCCCTCGTAGTAAATATTAACTTGGTAATACCTCATAAAATCATGGCCTTCGCAATGCCCAAGTACAGTACAAAGATCTCGCCCCCATACACTATCCATAAATAGCCATATAGTTTACTGGAACGAGACGTGAACATGCCTTGGCGTCCCACGCCATGACGCTGAGGTCCCTATCGATCCTGGGTACCGTGAACAATATTAATTTCTATACCATCCATTGATTAATACTAAAGCGTTATGGTGGTATACAAATTACAGTATATCAGGTATAACTATAGTTAGATAGGCTAGATACCAATATAGCATCATGAATAGAACAAGGTGGAGCCTCGCGTGCCTATAAACGTGTTCGCGGAGGACCTTCCGTGAAATAGTAGTCTGTACCATTAAATCAACAATTTAAGCCACGCGGCACACATTCCGAGAATGCACCATATACCACGGAGTATATATAAAAAAAAAGTGGATTTCAAGAAAAATTAATTTGACCCTAATAAAAGAAACAATGATATCAGCATAGATCAGAGAATGGGATTAAAAAAAAAACAGGAAACGATTTAACGTACCCGCAATGATAAAATTCCAGGAAAGTCAAACTTGACCTAACGGTAAATCAAACAGATAAATTTTTCTTTAGCATCTCGAGATAACGCAGAGTCCCATAGATACTCGTGTACCACCTATGGGACCCATATGTATACGAAAGGTTAGATAGACGCTATCTATAGTTAGGAACATTCGTTTAGTGGTGTATATATACTTACCATGCAGGGACAAGGGAGTAGCAGCATATATACACACGTATCCGAAGATGAGGTGGAGGCTGGATACAGGCAGGAAGGACGGAGGGCAGTTTGTATGGTAAGCGCACGGTAAAGATAAAGCATAGAGAACAGTAGCAGCAATCAAGCCAGACATCGGACAGTGACGAATGCCGCGTATCATCGCGTATCATTAGCCTCAACTTAAGGCATTCTACATCCCCTTTCACATCTCCGTATAGGTAGATACAAGTAACCAAGCCGCAGACATTCTTTTACCTCCTCTCGTTCGTGTTAGGCGCGGCGTTATATACCTGGATGAGAGTCGAACGAATAGCGTATACTGTCTTATAACGTTGCGGCTCTACTCTGCCTTATGTACCTGTTGAACGTTACCTGACCCCCCTGATCCTTCTCATACTCCGTCTCGAGAGCGATGAGTAACCCCTAAATTTTTCCGATGCGTTCTTAGATAAGGATACACCACATATCGGGCTGAAATACGCCCGCCAATACGGAATGCGGTAGGTATGCGATGTGAGTTTTGGTAAACGGTAGCCGAATCTGTATATACATATATATACACGTCGAATCTCTGGTAAATTAAACGGGATTTACTGTATGAGATATATATGTATATATATCCATACAGTTACGGAAGAAAACCACCCAAGATGTTTTTTTAGAGATTTTACCTAGTATCTTGGTGACACTTGACAATCTCTGGTTAGATAAGCTTTTTACCTCTTTGAAGAACGTATACGTGGGTATCATGTAAATATCATGCACTCAGGATCCCGATGATTGTTTTCTTATACAGTCTTGAAAGTGACGACGATACCGATCGTTGGCAGAAAAGCGTCGGTTTATTATTAAGAGTTTAGAAGGTTCATGGTTGCCGATGGGGCGTGAGAACGCGAGCGACCATTGGCCTCGAGTTGCCCTCCGGAATCCTCTTCTCGGCCTGTTCCATCAGCGGACCTGACACTTTCTCACAAACTAAAAGTTTTTCAGAGTCCGGACAAGCTTGTATAATAGTATGCACGACCGGTCCAGTTCTCGAGGTCACTTCCGCGTCGTGCTAACCGCGATTGCCGTAGATTTACCATACGCAGGAAACCCGGAATTCCTTAGTGACATTAAAAAATTCTAACCTCAAAGTTAAGAACCTCATAAAAAAAAAGAGATGCCTAATTGTAAAGCCGTAAGAGTTACCGAGGGAAATAGCGTACGTGTATCTTGATTCTCGCATGTCGAAAACGTCTAGCGTCCCTTAATAGGTAAATTCGACTTGACAATGAATACCCTGTATCTGTTTATGCATCCGTCAGTCTATCCGTCATGATAGCAATTAACCAAGTGTCGTATACATTATAATGCACGCGTACAGTAATACGTATAATGCTTCATCGGATATCTGCCAACTGCTAATGCGAATGAACGTGTACGCCAACATGGCAGACAATTCCTGCGCGTAGGTAATGCAGGTACGTCACTAGCAGACAATTCGCTTAAATCTTTTTTCATTATATCTTTACCTCGAATTCACGGCAGAGACGAACGAATTTAACGGAAACGCCAGATCTGTCTCGCGGCGCTTACGGGAGATGGAAGCATTTGCGTGGCATAATACCAAAATGAAACAGAACGACGAAACAGCCGCATGAGGGAACAGACAGGCATTGATAACAATGTGTAGTCGAAGCAACGGTACGCAAAGAAAGGTTTCGTTGTTTGACTTGGTCAGAGAGAACCCAAACATAGTCAACATACGTTTGCTATGCTCGTAACCTCGTTACTGACGTATATAAGGAGCATACCGATCGGCAATGGGTATCTTTGTATATCGATATTCGGCATTATTGTACTCTGTGCCAGGGATCATCTAACTGTTGGATTGGTACGATCAGAACAGTTCCGAATGCTTGAAACTGTGTCAGGTATATTAGACACGAGCATGCGTGCTAGGTACACATATGTATGGGTACCGATATCTCATGAGCTCGTAAAATTATCTCTGTTAAAGTCAGGATATACGATACAAGATCCCATAAATATCTCATCCGGAATTTCTTGCTTGTATATAAGATAGAAGGTACATGCACATGATATATGCACCACACATACACGTATTCCGCTAATATGAAATTGACAGGCTCATAGGTTGCGAATACAGCGTATACCTGAGAATCACGTCGCACAGAGGCCACGGACTCATTGATCATTTCGATCATTTATGCTAATCCACGTAGGAAAACTGGTTTGGATGCCATTCGAAGTAATTATTTCACACTTGCAAAGTGGCTGTTATTAGTTGCATCGCGCAACCTATACTCCCTGTTGGAGGATGAGTAGCGCATACGTGTAGTATGACGTGGTGCGACGGAGCCTCGTGTGTGGAGTACATAGACCTAGGCGTACGGTATAGCTAAGAAGAGGAGAAAGGTACGATACGTGAGTAAGTAAGTAGGTAGGTAGGTGCCCGTACACGTAGGGGACCGATAATCTATGACTCCGACCAATTAATAATACCAAACATCCCCCACATACATGTCTTATGTATACATACATCCTACCACGTACTCGTTGATTAACTAGGCTTGTACCTACTCCAGACTACCTATACGTATTTTACATACAGCAGAGTAGTCAGGTACTGATGTCGTGCGCCAGCTCTTCATGTACCCGTAACCTTAAGCCAGGCGCGGATTGGTAGGTATAGTAAAAAAAAAAATCCAAATGCCATCTTGTCACGATGATTTAGCTGATTCGAAATTTTCGACCGGGTCGCAGCACGCGTATGTGCACTAGATATATAGGGGCGTCCACGGTGTGGAGTCGCCTTAGGTAATTCGCCGGTGGGAATAACGAGAAGGAGGAAGAGGAAGGACAAGGAGCATAAGGATGGTAAATGGAGGATGAGACGGTGAAGGAGGTATAAGGTTATGGCGCGCAGAAGGAGAACGGTTTCGCGTAACAGGTAGTTCGGCCTCGATGATTTACGGTGATTTCGTAGGAGATAGATCGTGGCCAACGGCGAGTGCGGATATAAAGAAAAAGTAAATCCTCGATCGGTACGGAGTTTCGCCAGGATACACACGAGACTCGTTCGAATTCTTAGATACCTATATATACGTTTCCACCTTCCTGTCTACCTACCTACCTGACTACCTACGTCGTGGCACTCTGGGTATATCGTTGCTACGCGATGCATCTTCGCGTCCGGTTGCCACGAGAGAAGGGAAAAGGAGATCGTGTTGGCGATTATCAGCAATAATATGTATACCGTGACTTTAATTACAACCGCGTGCGGCTGCGTGTAGTTACACTGTGTCCCTATGAGAGAGAATAGGCGAGAATTAATAAGAGAGAGGGACAGAGACGTCATGCTGTGGATACGAGAGTCGCGTACGCGTGTACCGGGTATATAGAGTCACCGGCGTTACATGCTCGCATCTTACTCATCTTTTTCAATGCTCGAGATAAGGCTGGTATTAATTATTTAATTGACCTTCGTTCAAGAGAGAAAACGACTTGATATCTACGTGAGTAACGTTTTTTTTTTTTATTATGGACCTTCTTTTAATTGTCAGGTCAAAGGAAAATTTTCAAAATTCTATTATGTTGAATCGATCGAATACGATTTGTACCTTGTGTGCTCGAATTGCTTCAGAGTCAACTGATAAGGGTACCCCGGGGTAGGTCTTACGGTATAAGATAGTGAAAATATGAGAAAGGTAGAAAAGAGTTAAAGGAACTGAGTGGAGAGTGGAGGACGATTATTTGTTTTAATTCTTATGGGTAAAAGGTTAAATGATGTTCACAGGAACTTGGAATACGTATACATACCTAGTAGGTAAGGCAGGCAGATACGCCAGACAAAGCTATCTCGTGTCTATGCCCATAGCGGTGTAGTTCGCGGTAGGTATTCGTATTTGTATACAATAGGGCATCATAATACGTAATCTGCCTAACGTATTCGTATAGTTGGCTCCCTGAGCGTCTCCCACGTTCACGTGCGTTCACACTTGCCGTCCGCAAGGTAGATATACACTTAATGTACATATACGAGGTGTCGGTGCTTGCTACCCTCTAATGGTTCTCCAGTTACCGGCTGTTAGAGTCCATTGAGCGAAATCTCAGCGAGCTGTTAATCGTGCTTGGAAAATCTGAAGAAACGGGAAAGCATAAGAGACTCGTACTGGAACGCGAGTACGGTATACGCTGAAAAGGCCAAGGGATAGTTTAAATCGTGGCAATGTCTACCATACGTATTGCCATAAGAGACCACTCGATATTTTATAAACTTTCGATTGATATTCAACATTGATTTAGGACTCCCTTTAAGTTCACGTATAGGAACCGTGAGGGTGGCGATATAGGTAAATACCACGGCTGGAATAATATCATTGAAATGTAGCTTATAAATATTGCAAAACGTGCGGACTGCCCAGACAAGGGAGCTAACCCAGCATGGACCTGGCTCTGAGCTGATCCTAGCACCGATGAACCGTTCACCCTTTTATCTTTTCTTTACGCTGCATTACAAATATAACCACAGACACCGTATAGAAAACCGAATCACGAGACGGAGGGTACATCTGCCTATTGTGCACAGGAAACAAGTATTCAATACCAAATAGTACAGCCATGACGATAATATCCAGAATATCTATGTATCACCCGGTAGATGTAAATTTTGGAAAAGTATATCTCGCGTACAAAAATTCAAGACTTTTATTTTTTTACATTGCCAATAGGCTGGGGTATGAAATTTCTCGCGTGACTATAGTCCTAGGTCGGGGTAGTAATTTGTTTCTTTTGTTTGACGCACCCAGTATACACCTCGAACTATGCCTAATCAGATATAGCCTGATAGATACGTACGGCCCGTTTGCGGGCTACGATAATTCCACGTGTTTCCAATGGCTACTTATCGTCTGGAGTATCTAACACGAGAACCGCGTAGTTGCCATCTTTACCCGTAAAGCTTCGTTCTCACGTCGTTCTCTCTTTGTACATTTCATATACAGCCTTCTACGTTCCCCGGTAGCATTGCTTACGTTAGCGGGTTCCCTTGTCCGCTGATTCTGAGTGCTCTCGCTAATGATAACAATATCTCTAGAGGCCTCTATAGCAATAGATATACCTGTATCTATACCATAAAGGGGGTTTTCAACTATTCGACTCACGTACTACAAGTACGTGCTTACAGATCAAAATTATTCGTCGATCAAGATCCGTCCTCCTTTCCCTCTCCATGATAGCAGCTCCTATACGATCAGCATTGTTCGACTTAAGTAGTCTAACACGCATAGGCTATTGAGGATAAATAGTTTCTGTTGATCCTTCATCCTCTTCCAGGCCCAAATCCTCTTCGGCTCCTTAGGCTCCTGAAGGGGCCCGGCGGCCTGCCGTATCTTCAACTTCTATCGAGGTACCGTTTCTTTAATTACAAACTGCCTCCGTAGGCTCTGCTCCAACTCCTCTACCTCTACCCTGGTCTCCTCATACGTGGATCCCCTCATCGGATCCTACCATTACACGCATGACGCGCATCCTTACGCATCCTTGCTCACATGTGCGTTACGCCCTGACTTCCAGAACGCTTCTCTACAACAACCTCACACTCGCATACCTACTCGTTTCTTTGTTTGTGTGCACTTTCATATATATATATATATGTGTAGATGGGACCCTGTCCACGTTCATACTCTCTTTCGCTCTCCTTTTTATCTCTCTTTCTCTCTTATATTATTTGACTCTTTTCCTACGTTTTTTTATTCTTTTTCTTTGAGCGCGGCCTTTCGGTCCCGACCGTGGCAATTAACAAGTAATAATTAGTGCCGCTGATAGGAAGTACATGCCACTTTCGATGTGTGAGTATAGGACGACGTGTCTTAAGAATGTTGTAGGTGCAACGTAGGTGTTACAAGTGTTGTTGGTGTTGTAGGTGCCAGAAGGCGATATGGAAGGGTTTCTCACGGTGACGAGGGAGACGCCTTGGTTTCGGATTGGCTGACAAGGTTACGGTCCTTTCCTGCGATGGAAGGTGTTCCTCGGTGCCTTCATGGATGAAGGAAGAAGTCTAGGGAATTCAAGATGGACGATCGTTGATTCAGGGATACAGCGTGATGGGCGCTTACAGTCGGTTTTACGCCAATAGACCCAGTCATTAATTCTAGGTATGGAGCGTTAACGAGGGAAACGTTAATGATTTTTCAAATAAATTATTTCGCTAATGCTTAATTAAGGATGGACCGTGTTACCATTTAATTAACTCTACCGAGTTACGTTACGAATTTTGAATCTTGAAACGTCATGTTGCTTCATCCTTTCCTTCCAATATTACGCGACGCTTGCTATGAATTATTCAGAATCGATTTCGAAGGATTGCGTGGTCGTATATAATATAAAAGTCTCAAGCACTTTACTTGTAGGATACCAATTAACGAATTAAAAAATGGAGACACGTTTAAGGGAATTCCTGTTGTCTAATGCCTAGTGAAAAATTACTATGTTTATTTGTCATACCTTCTAACCTCTTTTTTAGAACCGTTAGGCAACGTGATCCAGAAGAAGGGTATAGGGTCGTCCAAGAGATAAGAGATTTGTTCTTCTTTAAAAAAATTTCGTTTAATACCCTATACTAGGTTTCAACCCCAATATTACGGGGTTCGCCGAAGGGGCGAAAAAGCCTGGAAGCACAAAACAATTGCCGCGATTTGCATCACGATACGCGTTTTGAACGGAGGTAGGCAGATATTATTCATGATGGCGGTCCGCATTGTTTCAAGCGAAATGATTCCGAGATAGGCAAGTAGGCAGGCAACCCAGGCAGGGAGGCAAACGGAGCAAACGAAAGAATCAGCGACCAAACAGCAAACCAGAGAACGAGTCGGTCGACATAGATGGATATGGGATGCTGGCGTGTAAAGGTACTCATATATCGTCTGCAGAGGTGCATAACGACATAATTCATTAACAATTCGATTCATGGGGAACAATCGCATTCATTAGTTCACCGGCGTGGTCTCTTTGACCGGTTGGTCCGTCGGTTGCTTTTGCCTGCGTCCGGTATAAATACATCTCTTATTACTCGTTCGTTCTTACTCATAGGTACCAACTCCAATCAACGGTTGCATCTCGGATGGTCCATACTACTACATCCGCAGATAATCGAGCCGCGCCTACGATATACCAAGAGCTATCATTCTTTTCTTCTTCCTTTATTGTGTAACGCTCGGGGTGGCAGGTGTAGGTGGAAAGTGATTTTCAAGACCGAAATCCTGACGGTAGGAATATTCGAAAGGACTATCGATTTGACTTTTTCTAAGAAGAAACGACTTATTCCTGAATAGAGTCTAAGACGAAGCGTGAAATACGTGAAATGCTTGCGTCTTATTACGTATCGAGGATTAGGATTGGGGGAGGTTCTGAATACATTTGGATTTTGACCAGAGGCTGACAATGTATGCAATGGCTCTTCGTTCATTCTTCCACTTATACATCGTTCTCGTCCATCCATCCATTCTTTCATCCTTCGTAGCCATTCGCACTTTGCCAACCAATCCTCATTCCCATTTATCACCTCTTGGCTGCTCGTCTTTTTATATCTGTCCGTTTCTTCCTCTTATGTTTTTTTCTTCTTCTGTCTTCTCTTTCTCAACCCGCCTTCCAATTGCTTCCTTTGGGCCGCGTGCACGCATTTTCTTATTTTCGCTGCCCCACGGACTTCTCAAAGCGATCCTGCTACGAAATCCCACCTCAGCCAGCTTCGCGGCTCTGTAGACTTATGCCATATTACGCGTGAACGGCCAGTCGGAGTTGCCGGACAAAGGTGGAATTGCGGGACGAGAGTGGATTTTTTGCGATGGAATTGTCGGTGGAGACGAAACGCCTCGTAGGGCGCGATACAGAAGGGTTTCAGTGAAATGAAGGTAAAAGGGAATGGAGGTACGATTTGTCTCGGTGAAACTAGAAGGATAATTTTATCCTGGTATCCCATAGGAATTCACCCTAGCTGCCCGTCTCGACTTATCGTCAGACTTACCAAGGGGTTGAAAGGGTCGTGGATGATTCTATAGCTATATACACATAGAGCGATAGGGTAGGTCCGGGCAGGCTGAAATAAAATCGAAGATGATGAACGTTACGGGGTGAGTTCTCACTGTTCATAAGTAAGGTGTATTATTCATCGCTCAGTCGCGTTACACCTTCGCCTAATGAGTTGTTATACCCACCTACCGGCTATTAATAATACCAAAGGTAGCTGCCTCGATCCTATATTACATCGTAACCTCGGCCCATGATGGCTGCCCAAGTAGAATTTGGGTCCGTTGGCCCTTGAGACCACGTGGCACGTAAGATGGGGGCCCTTCCAGGAAGACCTTATCACTCGTGATCGCTTGCTCACTCGGCTGCTCCCCCCGTCCACCTAGGCCGCCATACGCTCGATACTTACTTAATAATGAGGTTGCAATATTTCTGACGTTTTATTATCATTATTATTTATTGTTAATTTGCCTCCTCCCGAGTCTCTTCCCTTCGGCGTCGGGTGGTAATAACACCCCGAAGAACAATGCAGCTTGTAACGTTTCGATCGGGAACACAGTCGCAATTTGCCTCTGACGTTGCATGCCTCCTCGCCACTTGCGATTAAAGCGCTACGATGAAAGGGCCAATTCCTGGTAATAATTCCGGCGTATTATTTCGATCCTTGACCACCGTTGGGAACCTTTAAAAGATAGAAACGGTCGCCGAATACGAAAATAGACTCAAGTCCCAGCAGCTCATATAATCGGTACGCAGGTTCTCGTATATGGAACTATGTATGTAGTTCGGTTCGGAGGACTTGTCGCTGCATAGTTTCGAGTTATTAATTAACGGAAAGTTATGCACCTACGACGAGGTCTGCTGGCCGCTCTCGGGACGAGAATGCGCGGGGGAATAACAAAGAGTGTTATTTCCGGAAATAACCCATCAGACTCGTTCGGCTTCGGGTTCTCTCTAGGTTCTCTCTTTCGGTGCCAGGTTCTCTTGGGCGTCGGTGATGACGCCTGAAGCATCGTGGCTTAACACGTTCTCTCCTCATCCTCCGAGTCTTCCCCTCTTCCCTCTCTCTTGCTCTCTTTCTTTCGCTCTCCCGTATCCTCTCCTCCTGCAGGAAGAGTCCACCACCTTGTGCTGGCTCGGTACCGCTCTTATCTGGTACGCGCATCATTACTCAATGACCAATGCCCGCCCGGCTAAAAAATCATTAGGAACACTCATCCATTACCTTCCTCGGACGGTCCCTCTCCTTCATCTCGGGAGTACACGGATGCTGCAATAAACTCTCGTCGCAATGGCAGCGCGATGATAACCACGATGCCTTCCTCGAGGCGGATCCGCGATCATCCTTCGATACGCTTCAGACTTCCGATCTTCTAGATGAATTTTTAAGTTATCGAGCATTCTCTCAAGTCAATTTATCGTTTCGGTATATGTATACGGACTCAGGGATCCCTGAATTAAGTCGAGTTCATTTTTTTTATCGTATACACAGAGAAACTTGACGCTAGCGCCTGGACCACTTGAAATGCTGGTTCTGCCTTTTACGCGTATGATAGGTGAAGCGCCTTTCGAACTCTAAACTAATTATACGTTGATACAGTTCAGGTAAAAAATACCATAGAGCATAGGTATTTAAAGTGGACAAAATGGCGCCTTCGAAGGGTATTTTGGAAAATGATCCGTCAGACGGTACAGCCTGGACGAATTCTCGGCTGTCAGTCCTGACGCCTGCCTGAGCATCATCAACGTCGGCGAGTAGACCCAAGTCACTTTGACTCAAGTCACTTTAAAAAGTGAAGGTAAGTCAAAACGAGTCTAAGGTAAAGGTAAAGTATATACATAAGAACGCTTCGTCGTATCTTCACGAATCTCGTTTAGTCGACACGCGGGCCAGGTCCTTCGTGAAGCCATGAGATACCGGAGGAGACCATGTGCTTACGGAGCCGAGTAACCACGTACCCATGGACCCGTACCAACGTCGTGGGATGAGACGCGTAAAAGATGAGAAGTCGGGGGCGTGGCACTCTCTTCTCTCCCTTCACTCATCCGAGACTTTCAAGATTCGAGACTCCGGAGATCCGCAGCTATAAAGCCCAAGCCGCTATAAATCATTAGTGAGTGCTCGTTTCTACGTTGCATCCTCGCCCCGTGCGCATGCGCAGGACTTTCCGCGTCTGCCTCTTTCTTAAGGACCGTCTCTCCAGCCGCCCTTTTGGGTGACCCGAGACTGCACTCTTCCACGAGTAGATGTATGGGAGGGAATGCGCGAGGAATGGAATGCGCTTTCGCGATGTGGACCCGAGACCTCGTCCTGGCGATATACATACGCGACCATATGCATACGTCAGACGTGTGAAACCACCCTGGCGGATTTGAGCTCGCTATGCGGACTCGCAGAGAGTCGTTAACACGCGTCCCACAAGAGGACACTCGTTCCAAGCGGAGCCAAGTTATTGGCTCTCGAAATCGCAGATACTATCGTCGGGATTTTACGGTGATGTCATTATGACGTTTTTATTGGGGTTATGTTCGGTCCGAAGCCGCACAGCGAGAAGATCGAGTGACGAGTGATGCAAAGTCACGAAATCCTTCGTTTGGATCCTTTGTGCGGCGTCACTGTAAATCCTACGGGATGCTTCAGGTAAAACGAATGGCTCTCCCGAGGACAATTTTTTCTTTTATGATACAAGATCCGTGTCCGGCCAATGGAAATGGATTATTATATGTGTTTTACTCGAGCTTATTACAGCGATAACGGCCGTAGGTGTTACACCGCGTGCTCTGATTAGTCCGACTAGACTATGTGCTGTTAACAGTTAACGACTCGTTAGGGATTATAAGCCTAGGAGTCATTGTCGGTATTTATATATCGAGCTTGGTTACTATAGGTGTGTGTATATATATATATATATATATATACTTATATGCGCCTCGTTTATATAATTGTTACTTGGCGTATCGTGCGCATTTAATGAGCCGCATCAGATAGGCAGTTACACGGGACGGACGTTACATTCCACCGGGGGGTTCGGAATTTCCTTAAAAATTCATCAAGCCAACGATGGCATACCTTTGCCGACCAGCAAATCCTATCCTGTTGCGTACAGGTCTATCTCTCCATGTAACTATACAGCGAGGATGGTAGCATGGCCAACATTGTATACAAGGTGTTCCGGCATGAGGCTTAACAAACTGCCAGTCTTCGAAGATAAATAAACATAAATTCGGTGCGCTTTGGAATGCCTATATTAACACGGGCTATTATAATTCAATGTGACTGCGCGCATGGAAGACTCCGTGAAGGTGGACCGTACGTGTTTATTAAATTCGATTATTATTAAAATGTCTAATTAATAGACCATTGACGTTCGGTTATAGATTTTCAAACCGAAAGAAGGAGCGAAGCGTAATCGGCCTGTTACGAATACTCGCGGGGTCCAATCCAGCCGGAAGGTAGGTCTCTTGGAGATCGGGATAGTTCGTTCCGTAATACTCTCTTCCCTGGCCGCAGGGTCTTCAAATTCCGACGTTGGTAAACGGACAGGTTTGGCGTTGGCCGTCTAAAATTAACTGTGTATATCCACTTACGCAAGCCAACTCCAAAGTCAATATTAGCCTGTTAACGATCCTATCGAGCGGTTAATAGATCTATGCACAATAGGCATCTGATACAGGTGAACGGGCGCCATGTAGTACGCAGAAGATACAATTTATTCTTCCAGTCTGAATACAGCATATACCTACGTGCTCGGGGAAAAGAGTATGCCGTGCAGTCACTCGACGACAGGGAGAATCAAACCGTAACGTTAAAGGAGCATTACACAGTAAGAACGTGATCAATTTACCGGAGCATTTTGTGCGTACGTAAACCAGGTAGCCGGGCAGGAGAGAAAGAGAGAGAGGGATAGAGAGAGAGGGAGATAAAAAATAAATTGAACCTCCGCTGTACGTACGTACGTATATTCGAATGGATTTCAGATGCGCGTGCTGTCACCCAAGCTTTACCTTGGACCATAACCGAACAACAAGTCGCGGTAGAATGTAAATTGATCGGAATAAATAAGCGATTCGATTCATGGTCGATGCACCAACAACCGCATAGTAGACTGGCTGGTGAGCATTGATCTTTTAGGAATGAAATCACATTCGAATCGGACACCCGGTGTATCCATAGTCGATGTGGATGAGACGAAACAGACAGTGCAGACTTTCGTGTCAGTTAGGTTATGTTTGCACGAAACTACGTGCAGTAGCACCTGTAAGAGACGCTGTAGCTGCCACACTCATTTTACCTTTCTTCTCCCTTTCTTTTTGCCCTTCTCTCTCTCTCTCTCTCTCTCTCTCTCTCTCTCTTTCTCGTGCGTCTCGTGTCTATACACTTCTCTGTACACTTCCTCTTCTCACTGTCTTTCTTAGTTTCTTTCTCCTTCTTCACTCGTTCCTTTTATCCTACTCTTCGCCGCGTTCTCCGGACGGCTGACATTCGCGTACCGGCGGGAAGGAGTCTTAGCGAACGTGCTACGACAACGGAAGATCGGTATCGCGATCTTGTTGAGCCGAATAAAGAAATGTAAACGCCAATTAAACATTTTATTGATATGCTTATGTCGTGTCGAGATGTCTTGCCAGGTTACGATGACCGCATACGCCACTGGTTTATCTTCGCTTCAGTACTTAATGTGCCTATGGCTAATTCACTGTATATAGTCTCGATAGGATCCTTTACTCGAGACTTCAGTAAGGTATTGAACGTTTGCAGAATAATGAACTTGGTATAATTATGCATTTGTGCATTATTGACTCTTTCGCTTAGTCCTTACACTATATAGGCTTGGATACTTATTAATCCCAACTAATACCTTCAACTTAATTAGCCCAAGTGTCATTATCCTTCACGATTATAACAGTTGCTAATGCGTCTCGTTAGATCGTTAACGGATTACCGTGTAAATATAAAAATTTGCATATTGCAAATTCACGCATTAGAAGTTTCTCCTTTTGTCATATCCTTTCCCACGATACCATCGACAAGTCGTTAACGCTTTACCATGTCAATCCTTTACTATGGTTAACAGTATTGCTATACAACACGTTAATTGACAATGTCATATTAATCAATGAAAAGTCATTAATTTTTACAGTGATCTGTTAATTGCCTAGAGCCGTTAATTTTATCTCATAATCAGACCCATTGTTAGTCACAGAAAGTACAGTAAACAATAGGTACGCTAATTAATAGATTTACTCAGGCGCAATTGTACCCGTCACTGTCTCTCTCGAGTAAATGCGCATGAAACTGACCAGCCTTTACCTGAAAGCCCAAGCAAGTGACATCTTGAAGGATACCTTGAACACTCATAATACGGGATGATCAGCTCGAGCTCCAACATCGTATCTTCCAGTGTACACATATGGTCGTGAAAAAGAAATTGCAATAGTCTCTACCCTCACGGCAACTTCGCTTCTTTTTGTCGGCTCTCTCGCTATATGACTTATACTGCTTTTTCCGCCCACCATAGAGTAATCGCACGGGCCACGCCTCTTCTTGCGCTACCGTTGCCACTAAGATGTTTCAATTAACGAGCATCGCTATGAATTGTGGGTGCCAACTACCGATAGCGTGTTATAAAAAAAAAAAAAAAAATGATAAGGGATTTATATGTATAAGAAATTGTACTGTGTTACGGGGCCAATGGAAGAGAGAATGAGGAGAATAGTGGAAAGAGCGTTGAGAATGGGTTGTGATGCAGAAAAATGCGACACCCGCTAAGAGCAAGGGTACAGGAATAATTGAGACATACCAAAGAGACACGGAAGGGTGGATAAAATACAGTGAGAAGGTTTTCAGAGGGTTCGCCCTACGCCTTAGGTAATACTGTACTTACTGGTTACATGGGTATAGCTTGTAACATATGTGTATGAATGCATGCATTTATATGTAGGAAAGGTGTAAGGAAGAGTGCACGCCGTAGACTGGCCCGAAGCCAGGCAAAATGTTATTTTTATCTTTTGTATTACCAAAAGGCCATAAATATCCGTTAAGGTGTTAAGTTACCACCCATGGTACATACACGTTTCTCGCTCCGTATAGCATCGGTTTGAATATACGTCTATATAGTAATACACATGTGACATGTATACTCGTATCAGAGCTAATCTTTGGTGGCATCGAAATGGTAGCTCGAAAACCGATTCCTTCTGCTCCGTTCATCGTTCATATTGTTTCCGTAGATTATACCAGCGTGAGGTTTTCTAGGTGTGGTTTCTTTTTTTTTACATGTAGAATATAACGGCTACAGACATATCCGGGACTGTGACCCTCGATTGAAACGACCTGTAGATAATACCGCTTTGGCATCAGCCATATCTATATTTACGTGCGGTTAAAACTCTCCTCCGAGAAATGCCTATTGAATTCCATGGACTTAAAGAGCGTTGAAGGCAAACGGAACAATTGATGATAGCTCGGCGTTATGGACGTACGGACGTACGCTGGACGTTTAGCTTTGTGGGGTGTCTCACGACTGAAGATGTGACCTCGCCACGGTCCAGGACTCGAAGGAAAAGAAAGACTTACCGATGAATATCTTAATACCACTGTGTAGGTACGTATCTACCCGAGCATAAGGCCAATGCGCGTGGATACGAAGTCTAATGCTGGATTCACATGATTATACTATAAACGTAATAAAGTCATTGTGCTGTGAACGCGACAGAGAAAATGGGACCAGCCTGTATTGCTCTCGTACCGTAAATTATATTTATGCATAACAAGACTTCGGGATTGCGGATGAAAAATATTTGTATTATATTGAAAATCGGCCACCGAGTATTACACAGTGGATACCTGTAAGATGGAGTTCAGTGAACACAGTGCTCGAAGGAATCGATGAAAAATAACACCTGTCCTACCCGGCTGCCAAGATCGTAAAGGCGCTTCGATATACTTACGGCGTACGTACGTGGCGTATATGTATACATATCGAATCGGCAAAAGCGACGCAATCTCTACGGGAGAGGAGAAGGAAGGAAAGATGGTGGTTCCACGTTCTTATAGGGGTTACACGTAGCCACGTCTCAGTTAGCAGCGGTTTGGTTTATAGCAGTGCGTCCGATGACAATGTCCACGCCGCTTTAAATCTCCCGCGTTCCTTTTTTTTGGCTCTTGTGTTATATCATATTCCATTCCTTCCGTCGTTCCTTCCCTTTCCCCGTCCCTTCGCCATGCTCGTACACAGTCCCTTTTACCCCTGGGACCCTTTTTTTTCCTTCTCTTTGCCGTTGCTTTATGCGTGCCGCTTCGTGATTTCTCGCGACGCTCGTATAACTCGCATGCGAGCTCTGCTTGGATTCTTGGTGCGGGACGTTTATAACAGGATGACCAACGATATCCAGAGGATCGGTAACAAGTATCCTGGCGGAGTATTCGAAAAGATGATTCTGGTATGAGGATGGAGCATTATCGATTTCATAAGATAATCCTTGAAGTCATTGTACTTTGTACTTATGTGTTATATATAGACATAGCTTACACATAGGGTATATCACAGAGATATATACTCCTTATGGTTCGTCCATTCGAAGGTATATCGGAAATTGCTGGTGAACGTCAGGGCATCTCAATGTAATTCACGGTTATAACGGCTCCACGTGGAAATGAGGATCCTTGGCAATTCCGGCAGGGATGCCAGCACGCAGTGCCGCCAACAAAAGATTAAATGGCCGTCGGAGTCTCCGGAGGCTGCCGGGAGGTGGATTTGAGCTGCAAATAATTTTACGATCACGATCCGTTAATGCGGTGATCGCGAGCTCAGGTTATACCTAGTACTCGTTCGGGGGATTTACGGTAAGCCGTCCCTGGCTGAACCATGCAGACGATGAACTACTAAAGGGTCAGTGGTGGGTCGATGGGGTACGGGGATGAGTACGGAGTCAGTGGCGAAGGGCTGCGTTAAATCTTGAAGTCTCGAACCGAGACTCACTCTAGTATGACAAATGTTATTCTTGACAGTAAACGTCACTAGTTTAGGTGAGATGATTCACGGTCCACGCAAGGCGTATACGGAGAAGGCTTATTTTATTTGCGGCTTAATTTTATGTGCTCCTCAAAGGCCTCGTTCAGCCTCGTGCCTTCTCCTTCTTCCTTCACTTTCGTTCAGGCTCGTTCAGCCTCGTTCAGGATGTCTGAACATATTTGACCGAGCATCGAGTTAGCATTGACTTTCGTTCAACGTTAGACTTCAGCTAGATTGCATATACATACATAATACTTTACCGTACAGCTATTTACTGCGCTTGGAAGCGGTACCGTGAAGCTGCCAGCTTCAAAATGGCGTCTACGGTTGCGAGGATAATACATCAACCGAAATTTATTCCCTAGCTTTTCTAGAAGTCACGAGGCACCTCGAGGTGCAAACTATGCGAGTTTATCGTGCGGTTTATCGACGGGGATTACCTGCTGGTTACTTTGTACGGATGAGAAAGGCATAGGGGAAAATTGTTCTCACTCACTCGAGTTCGCGAAGAGGAGGCAACGATACGCGCAGGACGAAAATTGAGTCTGTCTTGTTTCGCGAGACAACGGAGGCAGGTGAATTAAAAAAATTTTGCACTTCGTTCAATCTAGATGATTTCTCGCAGCTTGACGTGTTCCTCAAAAGTTTCTACGAAGATTAACCTAGGCACTTCAGGCGTTAAATCGAACGAAAGCAAAACGGGCCCATATAAGGTCCGCTGCCCGAACTCGTCGTGGAAATATTGAGAAATCTGTTACAATCGAGTGATTTCCTTTGGTATGGGTTCACCCGGAGCGAATGACGTTGGTTGTCTTGGTTAAATGAAATGTCCGGTGCCATGTCAGTGGCCGTCAGACCCCCTCTGAGTTGAGTTCACTGAAACATACCTTCCTATATAGGACACGACACGACACGACATCGTAACGTCACTAGTCGTTCCTTTATTATCTTCTAAGATAGCAACTTCTTGATTTACATCGAAATCCCCGAGATTCCCCTGGAATCGTTTCTGACGTTCCTTAGCCACTTGACCCCGTGCGACCATTTAAAAAAAAAAGTACAAACGGTAGACGGAAATCTAAGATCTCACACGGTAGCACTTATACATTCCCAGCAATGAACTCATCCTGCAGTCTCTGCCTGGAAGATGGGATTTATCCATCTGCTCGTAAAGTTTGCGCCATATTTTCTTTCTTCACTTCCTGAGCCTCCAGTATTCTCGTTCTAATCCTCCGGGCGCGTTAAAGTCTCCCATGAAAGAGCGTTGTGCATGGCAACCGCCATGATGCTGACTGTACAGATATTATAGATATATATATGCATATCTACTTCCTGGCCGAGGTGGCTGCCGTGTGGAATCCTTGAAAAGCACTTTGCGGTTTGAGGTTTGCCTGTAGCTATAGATATAATCTAAAATGATAGAGACCGGCTTCTTGCACTCCTCCTTCTGTATTTCTACAAGAAATCTCAGTTCTACGCGTAGGTGGTTGAGGAACCACCGTTTAGAAGCCGTTTGTCTCTTTGTTGTGTCGTTCGCGGTTGGACTTCATCGACGGGCTCTGGTTATATTATTTTGTTTTTCAAGGCACCGGAAAGAGTCTAAAATAAATTATCAAGACTTCGCCCACGGCAGGGACAGTCGCACGTATCGACTTCAGAAAGATTCTCTCTGCTCGGACTTGGATCTACGAGATTCATCTTTCCCGGGAAAAACTTACGGTCTCTAATTGAATCGATGATAACTTAAAGTAACCCGATATCGCGACGAGTCTTGGAGAAAGCGGACAGAGTATATATTCTTAAGGGTCAAGAGAAAGACAGAACGAATAAGAATAGGTTAGAGGAGGAGGGATAGAAAAGAAAGAAAAAGCTCGTAAATACGAAGTATATTCTATACCAGACTCTTGAGAGCATATCGAAGCATTATCTTCCTCGAGGGCCTATAATTAAGTCGTTTGAAATTAATGTCCTGACTCGCAGGTGTCGGAACGCTACATCGACTTCTATCTTGTGCTTAATATATTTTTACCCATATGCCCATCCAAGACTTTGAAGAACGATACCAAAGGTACCTAGCTACCCAGTTGAAGGAAATCGTGAGAGGATTTCACAGAAGAATCGCTTTTTCCACGACCTCTCATTCAAGTCGAAGATGTTTCGCGCGTGGACAAGACGCCGGGACGACGCCTCCGCGACGAAGAGGTTGAGGACGACAAGGACGACAACGACAACGACAAACGTCACCATCAGAGGAGTGATGGCGGAGTATATACCATCCCTGAGAGTCTTTGAGAAAAGAGAAGAAAAAAAGAAAAAAGAAGAGGAATAAGGAACATAGTAGCCTGGAGTAAGCATGCTGAAGAAGAAGAAAGGAGGGAAGAGCAACGACTGAAGATGCCACGGGGCACAGAGAAGAGTCGCTGAGCTAAGGCAAGAGGAGTCTACATTCGTTATCTGATCAGAACTTAAGGCTACCTTGAATGAGATGAATGCCTTTATGTGTCTCTTGCACTTGCCTAGGCATATCCATTCGCCCTTTCATTTCAAGAGCTACGCTGCCCTTTTGTGGGTGGCTACTCTTTCTCTTTTGGATCTCGCGCACGGTATCCGTCTCTTTGTACACGTCGCGGAGACTCGCCGTAATTTATTGTAAGCGCGAAAATTTCGAGGATCGCGACGTTCCGTCAGTCTTTATTTTGCACGGGGCTTAGGTAGCCAACCCATTGTGCGCGCGGAGTTCTCATATGGGCGACTGATGCGTTTAAGACTGTTTATGTCGCCAGAGCTGAGACATGCTAGTGGGTATCGCCTTGGTCTCTCAGCGGCTTGTATACTTAGTAGAACGATGATTGGCGCTAATTTAACGAGGTATAAATAAAGCCCGAAGGCGAACGGAGCAGCACGAAGCGGATCCCTGGTAAGTTTGAGTAGGGTTTGAGCGTGCGGGAGAGGTTCAGGGTTTTAGGGTAGTCGGTAAAGAAGGAGAACCGGGCTGGTTAGCTGTTTCGGAATGACAAGTTCATTTTATTAAGACGCCTTCAGCCGCATTATGGTCGTCACGTGTTATTCGCGGAGCCGCAGAGCCTGACTGGTGCTACCCATATCCTATATATACGTACATATATGCGTTGAGTGTGAACGGATATGTCGCCTTCTTTGATGTCCCAGTCGCCCTTCCTGCCATCCTACCACCTACTTTCTTTCATTCCCTTTTTCTCTCTGCTCCACGCTCCGGCCCTCTTTTATTACTTTTTTCCTTCTCTCTGCCCCGGCTATTCATGCATTTCTCTTCTGGTTCTCGTACGACTGAGAAGAAGGAAGACGGACAGAGAGAGAGAAAGTGGAGCTATTACGCTTATACCCAGATAAATTCTTGGTCCAATGTGGAATGAGATAGGGGAGGATACAAGGAAAGAATCTTTATCACATTATGTAGGAACATTGCCAAAATATATTAATTCCATTAAGAGGAATGAAAACTTTTCGAAAGATTATCTTTATGGACTGGCGCACACTACTTATCCCTCGTCTATTTTGAGTCAGTGACTGAAACTATGGCTGTTTTCTACAAAGCGTCGTTTTTTTTTTGGAAATCTTTTTATACTCTCCCTGCCATTATCGCAGCTTCCACCTTAATGGAGGTAGAAGATTTAGAGGATATTTGTTCTGTCTCGCCAGCGACCTACATTCTACGTGTCAGCGGATAACAGCCGGCATTCACAACACTCACCGGCCACGGCTGCTTCTCGTCTTCCCTTGGAACGCAAACGTACCTATAGTACCAGTGTTCATCCTCGAAATTGAGGGAAACCACTGGTGGTCGGACGTCGACCCAAAGTCCTGACCTCGACGCGCCAACCCGACTAACCGTCGCTTAATTAATCGGTTATCGCAACGCGATAATTCAATTACCTACAGCGCGCGTCCGGACAATCGCTTGTATCCCTGTCAACGTTACTATTCGGCTAGCCGTATATATTCCCATTGTTTTTTCTTCGGACAGTATCGGACTCAAGGGACATTCCTGTCGTCAGTCTGGGCCCTTAGGACCCTTTATACCTTGGTTTCCCTTGGTACCAAAGGTAGTAACGTAGCGACGTACCGTCTTCTCTGCTAGTAGTCCGCCTCGCGCAGAAGGGGTCCTCCAGCTCTTGTATCTGATCGAATCACACGGGCGCCCTTTACAACCCGAAGAACTTTACCCTTTGGGCTATGAGCGATGCTCACAGTCCTGGTCATAACGTTAGACTTCCATTACTGTGGGAAGGTTCACTTTATATAAAGGGAATCCATGCGCAGCAGCGATGGCTACTCGGCGTGTTGTCATTTCGATGCGGATTAATTAAGTATGATAAGATCGGGATGGCTAATTAGTGAGAATTTATGCGCGGTGGATAAAAGTCTATAAATGACCTGGACGATCTTTACAGTATGCCGCTGTACGTAGCTAGCATGGATATTTAGGGGCATGAGAGTACTTTTTATTTATTTATTTTTTTGACCTTGCACTAATAAAAATCTTACATAGACAATTGACAATTTTTCACGATTATATATTTTAGTATTATTTTTTTTTTAAATGATTTATAATACCATGATATCCTCCTATTGGGCTCTACCCTTTTTTCAAGTGCGATCACGAAATCGTAAGAAGCCAAAACCGAGACCGGTTTCCATTCTTTATACTTCTTTCAGTATCGTTTCTAACGCTTTCACGCATCGTGCCCCCGTCGAGTACGTAAGCAGTATTATTGTATTTGTCGATGCGTATAGCCGTACCTACGCGCCAGTCGTCCGGGAGAACGTGTATTACATGTCCGTGTGCAGGAAGTCCATTCGTATATCTGTATATACAGGAGTTATACATATATGTATACAGCAGGTTCATATACGCATACTCGTACCGAAGCTGCGCATGCAAGTGCAGGAAGCCGTGTGCGTGACACTTTGGCCCTTGAGGTGTAACGCGTGCAGGTGTGGGCGGTGATCACCTGCCCGCAGAGCAAACCTTTGCCCTCCTGCTGTTACTCCGCACTGAACTATTCCACGTATTTCTCTTAAGAAACGACAGCGCAGTACCCATTTTCTATTTAATAACTTTTCATATTTTTGATCGTTTGGATTTTGAAATTTTTTATTAAATTACAGATATTCACTGGTGAACTGAGTAGAGTATGGTTCGCTTACAGCAATGATTTATTTTACGAACGCCATTTTGTATTAAGTCTCTACATATGAGACTCGTGTTAAACTACAGCTATAACAGTCCCTGTATATTTTACGTGACGCGTACGAAGTCGCGGTTTAGATCAAACGAATCGTCAAGTATTTTGGGACGCGGAATGCTTTTCTTCATTTTCACGAAGTACGTACCAGCTCGTACTTTGGTATATGAAGTTACACGCATGCTACACCTTAGCGTAGTTATTACGCTTTTAAATGTGTAAGGTTACGTGTGTCATTCCATTAGGAGAAACGTTAGGGCAATTTCAAGTATTCGCTTGCGAGAAGTCGGACACCGGGATCGAGAGTGATTTGCGTGAGATTCCATGCTTTTTTGTTGTTGTTGTTCTTTTGATCCGTAGAAAAACAGAATAAACGGACACGTAACGAGGCAGTAAAGATGCGGTTCACTTGGGAGGGATCGGTCGGTTCTTTTAGCGAGTTTGTGCGAATCTCCCTGTAGTTACGTTCTCGCGATTGCGTGTTGCCAGGTTGAACGATCTATCATGTGTCTTTTTTTTATTTGTTTATATCTCATTCCCTTTTCTCCCTTATAGATCCTCTTTCTAGGCGAATATCCTCCAGCAGTCCTTTAGCTTTTCTCTTTGCACATACTCTCCTCTCTATACCTCATTATTAGTCCAGTAAACGCAGTCAGTTCAGCGCGACATATTTTCAGTCCCTTTTTTAGTTCCCACGTCATCTGGTCTTGCGCCAATCGAATTTCACGTAGCAAAGCGCAACGGAGCAATTAACGAAATTGCTAATTTGGAAAGTTTTTAATCACATTAACGAGAGGGCAAAGACGGTCTTTTAGGGCCTCGTTCAATTATTTATGGTTTATGGTAATTACCTCAAATACTTGGTTCGGTTCAGTTCCAGACGTCGTTTGGGCATGGGCGACGTATCAGGCATGAACCATAACACAGCTAAGAAGATGGGACTCCTCGCGCTAATTCACGGCGATGAGGGTAACAGCTGTCTAATTAACGTTCGCCCGATCACAGCGCGAGATTCCCTGGGTGTGTTTTTATTGGGTTCAACTATTTACTGTGCGAGTAGCGGTAAACTATGGACAACGCGGCGGTCCTGAAGATCTCACCGTCGGATTAACGACCTCACCGCAGGATTCCTATATACCTAGGAACAACACGCTCTCGAATCTCCGGGCGATCTGAGAGAGTAGTGCTGGGCTAACGTGCCCCCGGGAATATATCAAATTCTCATTTCCGCGACGTCGGCACACGCGCCGGTTAAATCGTGCGTATGTACCATACGCGTATAGACATACCTGGGCGCACCTATACCCAGGCCGACTGGGGCCTCGTTTTAGCCTATCAACATATACCCGTAGCCGCATAGTACCCAGCATATTAACCGAAGTCATGTGCATGCTAAACCATTCGAGTCTCATTCGATCGATCGATCGATCGATTGGTCGTCTCCGATGTGGATGAGAGCGAGGTCGGGTCATGAACATGATCGTGCGTGGGTGTGTACTGCCTGGGTTAAAAGCTAGCCTGCAACCTGCGATCTGCTTGGACTTTGATGTACTGTCAGGCAGACATCATAAACGCATTAGTTCCCAGTAGATGCTGCGCTCGTGCGCACCGTACCCAGTATCTCTGTCTGCGGCTCTATCCTGAGGTACGTGCACCTTTGCTTCTCTCTGTACACCGTACCAACACAAAGTAAGTAGCCAATGGATTGTTGCCGGATAGGCCAACTTCAGCTCGTACACCATACGAGGAGCATAGCTACGAGCACGACCGAACGAGAGGTGATCGATGTTAGATTGTGGCTGGTCTGCATCGCGCGTAAAGAATGTTCGGCTAACAAGGCTAACACGGGTCGGATCGTTGTATCGTATCGGTCAGAAAATAACTAAATAACATTATAATAGATATCACGAAGGCAACCGAGGGAGCGGAGGACTTGACCCTGCGACTCCTATACTCTCCGGAGTTACTTGGATGACTGGATGACTGCGGGCTGACTTGCTGAACTCGGCACGGATCGCCAGTCAATCACGTCCCAGGACGTCGATTTGACCATTCGCGAATACTCCCTGCTGGACTCGTTAAAGGACTCTGTGTCCTGGACGTAGCACGATGATATGGGCCCTATTGCCTCTTGGGAAGAATACTACGCCTGGAAGATTCTCGTTGATGTCCACAGGTGGTCGATTCTATCGGACGCCTTCCGGGACTGGTGACTAGGTATACCCGGTATATGTTGGCTCTATCCTCTATTTCGGCTTCCTCCTCCATAGGAAACATAATACGCGAGAGAGCTCATAGAGGTACGTTGATTTTCTTCCTGTGCCATATCGTTGGTATTGGTGTAGGTACCTTCTGTACTTTATACTACACCTTGATGTTGGGTTACCTACTATCTCCTCTGTTGGTTTCGGTTGGTAGTCGAGCATATAATATGGCAGCCAGTGGAGACACTGACGGATCTTAGCAATTAATAAAACGTTTCCCTGCTTATTGTCGTGGGCTACTTGGTTATGCTCTCTGGCTACCCTTTTCACCACCACAGATAGAATACGGCCCTGGCGATGCGGCAGACGTGCCTTCGCACACACTCTTGGGCCACGCTTTCAATGGACGCGTATTAATTGGGCCTGGGCCCAGCGTTGGCACTAGTGGATGTCCTCGTGTCGAGTTTCCACCACGGGGATTGTTCCAACGTTTCTACATTCGTAAGAGATAACAACCGCCGACTTCTGCCTCGCGAGACCTCCTAGCTTATGAGATCAAGAGCTCATATTCTAGAGTCTTTCGTTCAGCGTCTTCGACGTCCTTATGGGAATCCTTATGTCTCTCGAAACATGAACCTTGAACCGGCAGAGCCTCGTGCGAAGATTTGAGAAGATACAATCTCCGAGTTCTTTTGACTCATAGAATTTTATTTATAATGCACTCTTTTGTGTTTCATGTTAAACTCGTTATTTCGAGAATATTTTGGATACAAGCGATTACGTGGTAAACGAACGGTGAGCAAGAAACGCCGAATTAGAAAAGCACGAAATGACTCCCGCGCTCCGAATATAGATCAAAGATGTGATTTATTTTACGATTGCCGCCGTCGACCGCCTTTTGCCGGACGTCTCTCGCGGCGTCTCCTGGCGTCTTACCGCACACGTCCAACCAGTCTCTCTCATAGAGCTAAACGTCAGACTTGAGGAGACGCTATTAGCTATTAGGCGTTTGCCCACTTACCCCATGCTAAACTTATCATCTTAGCATCTCGGCAAGAAGCTTCTCACAGTGTCATGGGATTCGATCGCAGCATCTTTATGGTCCATTCGTGTCATAGGAGCATTGCTTCCATAGCGCATCGTTGACAACGTGGACACATGGTCGAAGACAAATGTGCTTCGTTCAACCGGGTAGAAGTGGGCGTAAAGAATATTTGTGAAAGACAAGTCACTAAAGAATTAAAAAAAATTGGAAACATAAAAGAAAAATTTGGAAGCCATAGGCTACTCGGTCGACGGTTCATTTAAACTTTGAGAATTCGGAATTGGTTATGAATAATGCAGATGTTCTCCAGTTCTCGACTGGAGATCGAATCCTTGCTGGTCTCGAAGCGTTATAGTACCACGTGGTGGTTCCGGGTGAGAAGACCACAAGCATGCACGGTACCCAGGACGACGAGTGCGAGGACGATGAAGTCGTTCTGTCCTGCTAAGCCGACATTCCAGTTCCTTCTCAGTGATATTACCGACCGTCAAGGGAAATACTTTCCCATGGACTCGCTAGCGAGGTTAGGCACTCTCCGATCCTAGTCTTACATGTATATATTATGTATATACGCCGTATATGTATATGGGGTATACATGAGATTTTATGCAATGAACGATCAAATGGTAATGCAATTAGTTAAATGCATCAAGGAACGTGCCCCCTCGACCGTACGTCAAGTGCAAACATCACTAACGGCCTTAGTGCCTCTAGGGCTGTGACTCATTCAGAGTTCTCTCATATATAGTCGCTCAATCTATAAAAAGAGCTCATCCGTTTGATAAACAAGCTACGGCAGAAGACACGGGACACCGAGGGATTACTATTATGATTTAGTGTCTAGCCTCCTTCCTACTCGTACGCATCTTCGGACCCGCAGATGTTTTTCTTTCGACGTTTGTAGAACCCAGTTTCACATGAGTTTACGTTCGGTTGGCTTTTATTGCCCGGACCTATGAGACTCCTTCAAAGTGGACCACATCTCTGTATACATTTATCTTACGATTCTGGAAACGCTCGCTCTTCGCCCGAAGATCGACGCTAATTTCCGATTTCATAATAAAGCATCCTTGCGATTTATTCTTATACATACGGGATGGGAATAAAGTTAAACAAATTTTAGTTTTTATTTATTTTTTTTTTTTATAGAGCGATCCCAACCGTGATACATGAGGAAATCATTTTTATCCAGGCAGAGATCATATCGGATGTATTTAATCCAGCAACGATGTTACTGCAGCTCAATCGTAAGCGTACGCTTACGCATAGGACGTATGAACGCGTGTGGCGAGGTATAAGACATCCATCAATATGCTGGCCGTTCGTTCAGTCACTCAGTCACTCACTAATTTTGAATAGGAGCTCATTTGCGTGCGAAACGACCCAAGGCCCGGTCGTGGCCAGTCGAGGCTGTCTCGATGGATGAGCGGCGTCGAGCGTCCTTCCGCGTCTTTCTTCAGTCTGATCGGCGCCTGAGCTCTCTCTCACTCTACCCATCTTCCTCAACTGAATCTTTCGCAATGTTATCCCTATTCCGTTAACTCCCCACAATCGCATGCTCTACCGTCTAAACCATCCCAAATGTCCCGTGGGACCATCTCCAGTAGCACTAGACGGCTTCCCTACTCAGACTGAGAATTCTACTCTCGGCAAAACGATTCCAGGACCCTCCCCAAGGAACATTTACGATGCTTTCGAGGGTCAAATAGGTTTCTGCATGAATCGTAGATAATGTATGGTTTTCCTAGCGATGCCGATGTGGCTATAAGTATATATTCGCTGGCTATATGTATATATATATATATTTACCTATGTAGTATACCTATATATATACCACAGACCACACCGTGTATAGGGCAACCCTTAGTTGCTATACCTAATACCGTTCAGTTGCTCTCGAGGAGGCGAAGCCAAAGCAGACCTCTCGTAGCAGCAGCCTGGTGCATTTCACACGTGTCAATCGACCAAAGATTTACTGTCGTTCGACCATTCGTCCGCCATTGACGTTCTCTCGTTCGTTTCTCAGTTCACTCGTCTCTTCCTTTTCCTTCTTCGTAAATCATTCCTACGCCTCTTGCTTCTTCGAGTTCGCCTCGGTGTTCATGGTCGCTCTTATATATATTCGAGCGTTATATATAACACGAGCGGGTTTCGTTTATTAATTTTATGAAATTGTTATATGCGAGCGACGCTGCTGTTACAGACTCCTTTAGAAATTGTTCTCACAGGAAGTAAGGTTCTTTATTCTTCTAGCTACGGACTATGTACTGTATATGTTGTATAGACGGGAGATCAATGAAAAAGTCAGCTCTGGGGTATGGCGCAGAGTGAGGTATGAAATAAATAGAAGGAATGATAAATAAAAACAGCACGAAACATGTATAAGGCTGTATCGGAATTCCGTGGAAAAGGTGCGTTGCATTGGAATTATCGCGGCCTGCTTTTCAATGGATACCGACTATTGCTCCGATTACATGCTTTCATCGGAACGACGGATCGAACAGCTATTCTCGAGTCTTGAATTCTTGGATCCGATTGGATCGAGTCCTCTGTGTGATATTTATTAAAGGCTGGCGGTAAGGATCCTGGGCTTCGTGGAGTTAACTATTTTCTTTACTCCCTATTGTTATCCTGGATGGCTTATCGATCTTGAAGAATTTTTCTCCGAATTTTGTAGTCGTCTTGAAATTCCAATAGATCACTCGTGTGTTTGGAGGAAAGACATAAAGGATGATATAAATTATTTTTTTCTAACGTGTATATAAATATACTTAGTGTCTATATGGAACTTGCTTCACGTTATTTGCATCTCTTGGCTAAATTATAACTTCGCCATTCATGTCATCCCGACTATCCATAGGAAATATAACGCGCAAGAATGTTAAGCGCGTATACAAAGATGGAGAACGTGCGACTCTTCGCTCACGTCAGGTTTATCTATTCATACGGGGCTTTACAGAGTGTTAATGAAAAATGCGGCTAGTCAGCTGCTGTGTGTCCTTGTGCATACCGGGTAGCTGGTTAAAAAAGTATATTCCATGTATTTCAGTATTCATTCCACGGCTGGGGATTGATCCGAAATTGACCTATCTCGATCGACTCTATCTCACGCTCGAACCGTAAACCTATCGATTTCATGGAAGTTCAGGCCAATTTTCATGTTTCCACGACATCCGTCCTCAACGGCGCGACGTACAGCTACACCATTTATTTGAAACTTTTTAAAACGATTAATGACGCCGAGTGGCTCCTTTCTTCGAATGAACCCTTACACTTGGAATTGTAGTAAATGCAGTGAATGCACAATAACTTGAAAGGGGAACGATTCAGTTTGGTTATAGAATTCCGTCGCGTTCGTGGAAGCGCGACAGGAAGGGAACGATGTAAACGTATAACTACGTGAATTTATCAAACTGGTCCTACAGAGACAGAAGTGGCATTCATAAACGGTACCCTTGTGTTATACCATAGGCAATACATAATACATCAAGATCGAGAACGATATATTGTATTTTTAAAAACATTACGCCTTATACGACAACCTTATGGCGACCTAACACCAAGCGACTTCTTTACATGACGCCAGTAAGCGCTATAAGAACGATAAACGTTCTTCGCCCGACACCCGGTACATTTTGCATTATACTCCGCGCAGGTCCTCCTACACGATATATACTAAATGTCCACACAGATACCTAAACTACATACTTAGGCTCATATGCGATGGCGCATAAAAGTGCATAAGAGATGGCTATCCCGAGCCAGGAAAAGCATAGGGCACCTGCATTATACGATACTGCCTACCATCCATACAGCGTCCATTTATTGCCGGCTTTTCAGCCACTCTCGAGGCGTGTCTTAAAGCGCGGAGCTTTGTGCTTTCGCGTAAGGTGGAAGAAGTGGAAGCGGAAGAGAAGAATGAGGGGGAAAAAGGTCATGGAAGAGGTGAAGAGTAAGAGGGAAAAAAATCAGTGGTGTACCGTACTGCTATGGGCATGGAATGTTGGAAGCTGCTATCCTCTTGAAAATTCCAGGATAAATCCAAAAAAAAAAACGAAAAGATGAAAAGCGGAAGAGAATCATGCGATCGTATATTCCTCGTGGGAAAAGCTATCCTCCGGAAATCTATGCTTTTAACTCGTAGCTAAGAAGCTTTCTTTTCGCTATAGAAACGGTTCAAGATGATTGCTATATAAGTACGTATACGTAGGTAGATATATGTACCTACAGGAAGAGAATGAAACTTTTTATCAGGTAGTCGAAGCGAAAATCGATCTGCCATCGTCTAGTTGCAAGCTTGCTTAAGCGACCTCACGCTTTCACGGGTTAACGAGGTCGGCTTTTACGTCGATAATTAATAACTAGATTAATTGAGGGATAGGGGAGTTACGAGGTTCGGAGTATAGGGAATCACGTACCGCTGCGCAGACCGGGACGAATGAGCTAGACTCCTACGACCTCTTCGAGTAACTTCTCTCTCTCTCTTTCTCTCTCTCTCTCTCTCTCTCTCAGTCTTCTCTTCTTCCAGATTTTACTCCCTCTTTCTCTTTTCCTTTTTCTCTTACATTCATATACCCGTCTCCTACGCTACCTCTCTCGCTCTCTCTCTCTCTCTCTATCTCCCTTCCTTCCAGCTGGTTAACATCCATGAACTATGAACGATACTCGCTGCGGGTCTTTACAAGTAGATGCGAGAACGGCCCAGGGAAATTATCAATGGATCTGACTTGGTTGTGTACTTACAACTTGTATATATATTTATATAACTATTCATACAGACTCCGTATGGGTTCCGATATTCCAGAGGTTGCTTCTTATTTCACCACTTTTACGAGCCTGTTTCAAATCGCGAGAATGACTACGGTTAGCAATGATTTTTCGGCTTGTTTATAGATCATTGAAATTTGCTGTGTTTCGTTGTACTTCACACTTGTTTTATAATTTGCAACAATTAATTATAAGGTCGGGGATGTAAATGGGTATCTATTTCTAATGGTTCTACGGTAATTTGCATTCAATTTATAGCCAAGCTAAAGGTACTTGATGCTTCTTCTAAGTAATTATATTCTATTTTCTATATACATTGTAGTGATACGTTAAGGGCGCCTTAAGGACTATATGTATATTCATTGCATGGATAAAGTCCAATGACACAAGATGGTCCATTCGCCCAGAGCAGTTTTATTGTTTCCTGCATGCGTCGGCTGCCATGACATCATTCTCACTTACACTCATCTGTATATATGTATATATATTCGTCATTCAAACGTTTCCCGCCTCTTCTAGCGCCTCTTTACGTTTTACGAGCGCTAAACAGTCGAGTCGACGCACAATGAGACGCGGTCGCTTTGATCACTTTTGACATTCGGAATTTTCATAATTTATTCCACGCTCCGAGCGTGCTGTCGAGACGTATATAGGGAGAGGGAGCGAGAAGATGAGGAGAAGAAAGGTTGGAAGAGATATACAAAAAAAAGTAATAGAAACAAATAGGAAGAAGTCTGGTAATCTTTATGCTCGCCCGTGATCATTACCGTTCACGTCGTATGTCAAAAATGAGCGAATAATGAAATTTGCAGAGAAATCCAAAAATAATACGTACGAGGATGAAGTTATTACAGTGAAAAGTCTGATATCGTCCAGTAACGTACGTGCATAAGAAAGTCTTTTTCTTATAAACTGTTACGTCACAGGATGGAAAAGTCAAGAAGCTCGTTGAAACAGTAGTAATATACGTATAGATATATAATGGATACGTAGCTATACGAGAATACATGTATATGGATATTGTTATCGTATTCATCCAGAAACTTGACGTCCGTTTCTCTCTTGGGAAGAAATATTTTCATTTTCTTGCCGAGGAAACTATTTATGCCCCGTAAATCACTTTGTTCTATCCGCCTTTCTGTCGCCCGACCAGATGTCAACTTTTCAATGGCACAGATTCCTTTCCGAGAGAGCTCCGTCGCTTTCTGTACATAACCGCTTTTCCCCATTTTCTTATACTTCACAATTCAGAAGTGACTCTAAGGCGACTATCATTCATAAAAATCATGTCGTGTCCTCGACTTCTTTTGCCTATTCATTTTTCTCCTTTCCGCACCCTGTTTGATTCAGGGCAGATCTTGATATTACGTAATTTCGATACGTCAGTCGCAACGAGTCATGGACCTCTTGTCGATTCAATTATCAAACGTGTCGCTTACACTTTCGTTCAATTAAGCGTCGGCTTTCACATAAATTTCAACATAGTTAACCAAACGTCACGAGACTAATCTGACAAGTATATACATATGTATACACAATCGTCCGTGACTTTAGCGAATCGTCACGCCATTTTTGTTTGTTTACGGTTCTGAAAAATAATAATAATAGTAGTCCGAATTCAGAGTTCGTTAACGTCACGGAGTACGAGGAGCTACGTATTGCGTAGATAATTAATTGTGCGACATGTCTTGCGCCGGTATCGACTATAGCGCATAGCCGTTATATTCCATGCTACGTTATAAATAACATACGCTTCCACGTATTTGCATATTAATTTCATGTAATGAAGACGATTAGGCTAATGAGCATCGAATGTGGTCTCCACACTGTAACTTTATACGACGAGCGCACTTGTAGATAAACTCGCGAGCCTCCCTCTAGCCGATACCGTATATTGTACGTGTATATATATAGCCAACCGATCGATCGAACTCGAATTTAATTAAGCGTTCCAGGTGAGTATCGTCTTTACGATCCGAAAATCTCAACCTTCCGGTTCGTTCCTATTCAATGAACTCGCTTATGTCTGACTTTGAATTATGGCACCGCGATCATAATTATATTCTTACTCCGCGTCGGCGGTTCATTCGTGAGAATTTGAATTTTCTTCGATATCACGACAGCCGAGGAATGATCTACGACAAAAACACTTACTACACGTTGTTTTAGAGATAATGCGCGCGCATCGTCACGCATTTTCCTTCGTCATCTCGCGCAGCATAAATTTACATATGAATTATCGGCATTCGGTAAATTAATCTCAGGCGGCGTTGGTTTAATAAGAGCTTTCATAATACGTAAGACGACTATATAGATATATGCATATGTCTATAGTATGTGCCAGGACTCGTGTGCGATACCAAAGAACCACGCGTTGCTATAGCTGGTTCTTACACATATACTTGGAGGTTCCCTCATTGCCGAATATTAAGAATGTTTAACAGCTTGTAGCATTAACATTGGACATAAGAATATTAGCTGTGTAAATCACTAGGCCGCCTGCGGGACTCTGATCGGCCATTCGTAGGGAAATTAGACACGCGTTCGCTGCTCCTCCTTCACTAATTTATGTAATTATGCAATCCTACTGGTTGCCTTGAAAGTTTACGCGGTCCCTTTGCGGGAAACGCTGTGCAGAGAACTTTTAAGCCCTTTTCCATGGCGGATTTAATCTACGACGTACTATACAAAGATTACCGATTTATCTGCCGTTTAGATAAACTTAGTGCAACCACGATTCTGAATATTATATTTATTCAAGAAATAGATAGTTTTTTTTTAAATTTTATAGTGAGTGATGATAAGGGTAAACTATTGGGATTTTAGGCACGTTCAAGGATAACTACCTCAAAGAATATTATCAATGACAGTTTCATGGACCATTCGTAATTCAGCATCTTTTCAATTAAAACAGCCAGGACTTATTAAGGATCTAACCAGGATTTCCAAGCAGTCCCTTAATGAGGTGTAGAAACGGTCAACGAGATATCGGTACAACCGGTATACGGCTATAATTAAAATCTCGAAGATTATTGCAATTTATTATTCGCTGGCGCAGTTGAATTAATTGTCGTTTAATAAATAGTAGACAGTTTCACGGCCTCCCTGCTCTCTGTGGATGAATGAAAGTGTCACGTTGCATTAATATTCCTGAAGTGTCATGCGTGGCACAATGATGCAAGTGTCGTAAGATGAATCGACTCTGAGTAATCGTAACAGATCCTATCGATACCAAGGTCGATATACTGCCTACCTGCAACTATGTGCATACATCATCGGATGAGCATTCCCAAGCATACTTAAGGAATGAGAAATCTGTTTTTTCCCAAAGAGTTCTGCACTTAAGTATTCTTAGGGTATTGCGAAATGTCCTTTGAATTCTGTCACTCTTTCTTTATCCTCGAAGCCTCTTGACGTCTCTTCCTTGAATTTATACCTGATGTTTTAAACACGTTCAAAGCAATAGTAGTCTAGTCAGGTATCGTATATAAAGATTAGAAGTGCTTAGAAGCCTGCTAGATGTTTTGCGTTGAAAATACCTGATGCGTAACGTGATTATACAATGGGAGTTGCATGGGAGTTGACCGAGTTTTGCTTAGACTCCTATCTCACGCAATTACCGTGACCGAACAACAGCGCGTAAAGCGCGCATTAGCGTAGTTGAAGGTAATGTGGTATCTATAAGTAGATGGTGTATATAGTTATTGTACGGCTATAGAAGCGGTATCTTTCCACGAGAATCGAATTAGCGCAATGGCTTTATCGATCGAGCCCAGACAAAGGCGTAGAGCGTGGGCGTAACTGGTATTGGGTCCGAAACAGGAAGATTCGGTAAATTTATGCAGAATCCCAGACGACAGGACGACGGCTTCGAGGCGGCTTCCGGCAGGATACGAGACGCCCTGGAAAGGGAAGTCGGTCCGATCCCGTCATAAATCACGAGTCGCGTCGGCGGCGTTGAAAAGAAGGTACAGCGACCTTCTGTGAAATACCAAAAATCTTGAGACCTTAGGTGTATAAATATATAGAGAAATAGCGTGCAACAGGGACAAAGTGAATTCCAGAAATGGGGTTGGGTCTCTGTGCGTTTATCAGCGTCTGGTTTCATTAGTGGCTGCGAAACGATTTCTCTCCTGTTTTGTGTATGTTGAATGAAATTTTTTTATTTCCATGGTTATAGATACCGGCGACCTCATAGGTTCTTAAGGTACGACTCCGGGCTGAAATTATTCCCGTGCTATCTGGTCTGTGCAATTAGTCGAGAGCGGAAGCCGCCCACGTTGTGTCGGACAATTAATAGATAGAGGAGTCTAATGCACGCGATCGTGTATCTCGATCGGTATGAGCCTTCAATGATTCTGCAATAAGGATGAGGACTTGATTGTCGATCACGAGTGACTATTAATTCTCAAGATGAAAAGATCTGTAGCAGCTTTGATATACGTTGGAATCGACAGGGATCCTACGATCGAATGGAATGTCCGGCTGTTTCGATATAAGCTAAGGATATCTTGCCTACATGTAAGAAGTTATTTTTTATGTTTTTTAAATCTGTGAAATACATATACCGCACCCACTTGGACCTTTTCGATTCCAGAACTAAGGCTAGATATGGTTGTGTGTGGTCTGTCATCCTGGAGAGATTCATTCCAACAACCATTTGGATTGTTTAGGCAACAGGCCTCTCGAGTTAGATGGTACTGCGTTTCGTTTCTACGCGCTAAAGTAAACACGCGAGGTTCGAGAAACTGCCGGTTCTTAGAAAATTCCCACATCCCGTTGAGATTCTGGTGGTCCACGTGCACATATGGTGTGTCGGTGCTAACACGAAATGGACCTGCGAATTCACTATGAAGAACTATAAGAACTATACTTATTACCTGAGTTATAGATTCTTACATTTTTTTTTTTTTTTCAAAAATCAGGTCCATTCATTCACAAGTCATTACTATTATTTTCATGCAGAGATCATGGACAGTTCAAACCATAAAGAATACCGAGAGTTTAATTTCGTGTTGATCCTGGGAAAAAACAAGACGTTCGTTATATGTATACTATGTACTATATAGTCTTGCTCTTCAATGGCACACTATGGTTGGACCTTAGGAAAACTCGACTAGGTAGACAAACTGAAGAAGAAGAAGAAGCGAAGGAGGGTAAATGATCAGAGTCCATAAGGGGCACGAGTGATGACCCCAGCATTCACGTTTGGATATGGGATTGGGTATGGGTATGGACATCGAGTCTGGTGCATCAGTGTTTTTGCTGACATTCTCGAGGCCTGACGAATCTTGGACAAAAAGGGGGGTTGAAGAGGAAGGGCGGTGCACCGAAGGTTGGTACAGAGAGGGGATAGAAAGGTTGAGAGAAAAAAGGCCCTATCCCATGGGACTCTCTATGGGCTATGGGTATGGGTCATTCAGTTCAGTGAGTGACCCATTGTAACGTAGGACAATGTGGAGCTGCTCTTCAATGGCTGCCCCGTAGCCGAGGTGTTATGTTATGTGTTGGCTGTTATTCAGATAGGTTGGTAGACATTCACAGTGCCATTGCCGTTGCTATAGGTTAGTGCCACGGCAGACGGTGTTTGAGACTCGACTACTGCTCGTACAATGATATTAAAGTTAGCATGACACGATGTAGACTTCACACCTTGTCGACTATTTCGTGTTAGTTAACAGGACCCGCAACAAATTGGGGCCCGGCTAAGCAAACCGATGGTCCTTAGGAGACGACCCTATCCATTCTTCTGTATAAGTTCTAGAGCTAATAAATATATAGATACAGAAATATACGTAAATTATATTTTACTTCAATCGTCTCGCTTTGTTAAAATTCACTTTTTTTTTTACAAAAAATCTTTGCCAATGAATTTTCACTACAGTTAGTTACGAGGGCTCGGTTTTTTTTTCCTCTTACGCAAATGGACTCTCGTCAAACTCGTCTATGGTTCAGTGCCTCAGCATTCGTTATATACGTACGTACGTCTAGTGCGTCGCGTGTCATTCTCCGTACAGTGCAGACTCAGAGTAAAATGCATGAGTGAGTTATAGAATTGAATTTTTTTATTTTTCAGCGACGAGTTAAATTCACCAGCAATAGAGAGAAGGAGAGAGCTGGAGAAAACAAAGAAAGTGAAAAGAGAAAGAGATCCTTGTATCGCGGGAGGGTGAACGAAGACCTCTCCAAAGCACGAAAGCAGGCCAGTACCGGGAAGAGAGTATCCTGGGTGGCTAAGCCGTGCTCGAGAGGGCGGAAGTAAGGCTGCTTCAGTGAAGAAGAAGACGACGAGGAAGGGATGCCAACAAAGATGTCCCTCCGTTAAAGCCCTGGCGACACTTCGTTCCTCTATGGTTATACTGGGGGTTCGAAGAGGTTTGGAAGCTTCTCTCGTATTTCTCCAAGGCTTTCTCAAAGAGATAGCCGAAGGATCTGTGATAGTAGTCCGGTAACCAGGATGGAGAGAGACTGAACTGTACTCCATCTAAAAAGAGTCGCTAAGGCAGGGAAGACACAGAGTACCTTGACTGTACCACCCTTGCAGTAACCCCCCGTAACCCTTCCCAGCATCCCTCCTCGTACCAACCCTTACACATATTCGACTTATTTCTCCTCCTTTTTTTCTTTCTCTCTCATACCACGTAGAAACGTGTGTACGCAACCAGACGTATGTATATACCGATGGAGAGCGAAACTACGAGAGGGCCCTGAAGTCGCCGGTTGGCCGCTGCTTTATGCATTGCCAACTTTAAATCACAGTCTGGAAATAACTTATGTATGGATAGATAGCTATTGCTATAAGCATATATGGGACGTACGTGCCTGCGCGTCTCTCCTCTCTGCCTGGTTCGCTGGTTGGTTGGCTCGCTGGCTGTCTGACCTCTCGTTTCTTATTTTTCTTCAATTTTTACTTCCTTTTGTCCCGTCACCTCGGCCATACTTTTCTACCGACCCCCATAGCCTATCCCCAAGGTATCCCGCACTGGCCATACTCTTTCTTCTTTGCGGGTATTCGCGTTTTTGCTCGTTCTGGCTTTCTCGCTATACCTTCATCTTTTCTGGGCAGCATGAATATCGACGAAGGCTGGGATATATGTGTCGAGGCGTGAGTACCAAGTTGTTCGTCATAACCCAGAAGATTGTCAGTCTTCAAAGGAAACCACGAAATATCACGATTTCCGGTTAGTTTCGTCAGACGCGGATGAGTCTATTGCGAATGCTCCATGATGCCAGACGGAAGATTTCGGGATTTGACTTGGCACTCGCGAGCGTCTGGCTCGCGTTAAAGTCGCGAGAAATAAAAAAATGACGTCAGGAATAAAAAAAGTCTAACGAGGATCGATCTCCTCGGAAATGGCTCGTGTGGGAGAGTCACTGCGTCGGCAGCTATCGTAAATGGAACACATCTGATTTACGCATGAAATTCCACGTGCACTCGGTGCGAGCTTTGCCAGGAGGGGTAGGGAAGAAGAAGTCAGGAAAAAAAGACCCACAGCCTCTCGAGACTCGACTGTCTGCTGAATATCATTTTTTCCACTCGAGGAAATTTTCACTTTTCTGAGTTCCGACGCGACCGACGCCACCGACGCTACCAGTGCCATCGGCGTCGTTCCCGAGATGCATTCCGACGCCGGAGCGTGTGTGCTACGCCGCCTCAAGTTCCACGCTCGTATGCTCCTTGTCTAGACTTCACTCGTCCTTCTTCCTGTCGTTTGTCAAACTTCAACGAGACAGAGACATTCGCCTAGGATCTCTATATTATCGACACCGGTATCTTTCTCGATGGACGTAAATCGCGCGATGAAAATAAAAGACACGTAAAAATTGTGCGACCCACCTGAACAGAGCCGACTTTATTTATCAGACACGCTGATGGAAATGCACGTATGACTTCAGATCGCTGATCCTTTCGCGAAGGATTTTAACCCACGCGCGATTCGCTCTACCAGACGGGGGATGAAATGTTCAGTCGCAAAGCCGAAAAAAGGAAGAAGCACGTGATACGCGAATCGCATTGTTGCCAGGGGAGGGGCATAAAACATGCGGATAAACATATTTAAAGTGGAAAAGGGAATAAAAAATATTCCTGTATATACATATATATTATACTATAATGTGGGCGGGGTTCCATCGATTTTACTGGTACGCCGAGCGGTCGTGCCTCAAGGATACGCGGCTCTGCGAATCCTTGATCGGTTCACCATGCGATAAGCTTGCCGAGTATTCTCGTCCCTGGCGGCCCTGTTGCTGGTGGAAGGGAAAATAAATGAATAGGGAAAGGAGAGCGAGGTGAAAGGTTCGGTGAGGAGGGTTGGAGGGAGCGAGAAAAAAAGTATGACGAAAAATAAATAAATGGCTAACCGGCCGTGCCGCGCGGGATAGTTATCCGCGCTCGCGAGATAACGATTTATCGAGGATCCTCGTTGCTGTCAAATTAAGAACGAAAAACGGCTTCCACAGTGAGTGAGAGAGCGGGAGGATATATTTTGCAAAGTGGTTTTTCTGGAGTTGTATATTGGTTTCACGAGTTTTCCTATTGAACACTGATCGATTTCCATTTAGCTGCAGAGTAACGATGCACGCGATACTTCAATATATATATATACACTGTGCACCCAGAATTTGATTTTACATAATTCTTATATTAAATCAAGAACAGTTATTACACAGACCGAACGTACGTCAATCATAAAATGACCACGTGTTGCTTCCATCACCGTATCGAATTAATTACAAATTTAAATTTTAATCTATAAAACTGCAATTCTTGTTAATCGTACGTACCGACAGTAAAAATTATTTCACATATATTCGGTCTGTCTCCGATATGGATACTGCTTGGACACTTACCTGAAACAGAAAATATATTCAATCAAGTAATGTTATTATTATCATACATTATATTTATGGAAAACTAGTTTGTCACGCGACACCGTATCTAATACACAAGTCTGTTATCCGTTCGCAATGACAAGCAAATTCGCTTTAGCTTCATTACCAACTGTGATAAATACGTCGAGTACGTAGAGACAAGTATCTCCATGAATGGCGCGGAGTGGCGTTAACGCTATCCGACATGGACGAGTTCCTCAAAAGTCCTTGAGGACGATTGGCGAATGGTGGAGAAATATAAGTACGCTATATATCTATATACGTGTACGAGTGATAAATTAACACGGGAAGAAATCGTCGAGCGCGCAGAGTGCGTCCAGTGCGTGAGTTGACGGCAACAACGTGTGAGGTTTTTCACGCGGGTCACCTGGACGGCTCAGGTAAGGTTTAAGTGGGTGTTCAAGAGATAAGCGGTCGACTGGCATAACTGCTCGATAAACTCACTATGTTTATTGGATCGGTCCCAGTCCCTTCTGCGGATCCCACGAATTTTCTTTTTTTATTTCTCACTCTCGTTTTATCCTCGTCTCTCGGTATGCTCAACCCCCCTTTGGCGCAGCAGCCCTTTAGTTAGGTCGTTAGCCTCGAATTAGCGATCCTTCGGGTACGGTTGAAATTCTCTGAGTGGTCCTAATAAAAGCCATGTTGTCATATAGCAGTTTCGCTGAACGGAATTGCGGGTTGCGCGGGAAATTAAAAACCGTGAATTCTGAAGTGTGGGAGAAGGTTAAAGATGAAAATGGACGCTGACGTCGTAGGCAGTAGGTCGTATTGATCTATATGTACTTTAATATATGTGAAAGTTGTTGTGCCCGATTTCGGAAGAGAGACGCTCCGAACAGCGAAGCAGACAATGCAAGACGTTACAAAGCACGAATGTGGGCCTCCTCGCATAGTAGGCCTTTGATTGGATTTGCTACGGGGTGCCATACTGCGCCCACGTATGACGCGTATTAGCATTCACATACTGGGACTGCAATGCCCATTACTGTTGTAAATCCTTCCGATTCTTGCCAGTTCCTCGAGTGAATCGCATTTCTTACGTTAATCGATTCCCGGACTCCAATATCAGAAACCGGACAGTACTTTTTTAATGGTGTAACGTAATCTGCGCGTCTGTACACGCAGCTTCATCCACTTCACTATACTTTGGTCAACAGTGGTTATGCGCCGGTAGGTGAGGCTGTCGTTTATTTTTTAGAGTTTCCTAACGAGGTCCACTTACGCACTTGGAACGTAGCCGCAGACAGTAAAGGGTACTCTGTCTAAGAAGGAGCTCTCAAGGCCTCCAAATATTTAGGAGTCTTTTTCCTAACCGGGAGTGCAACCTGGAGAGTACAATCGTCGGACACCATAGGGGTGTCCATACGAATTTCAAGAGCGTAAATTTGTTTCTCACCAGTTCCTAGTAACTTTTTCGTTTTTCACTACGATGAAAATTAGCTCGAACCTACCTTCGGTGCGATATTATGAGAATCCGAGTACGGATTCAATGGTGAGATTCATTCAACATGCTTAACAGAGGGTAGTAGTAGGTAGCGTTATATACCGAGGAGTTGATGGATCTTCTGCTGACTAGCCTCAAATTTGCTTCATGTTTTATGGAAAGAAAATTATAGGTATGGCGTTCGCGCACTCTTCGTGTCTTCTGATGCTGTGAATATCGGTGCAGTGCGAACGGAACTGGTCCTGGTATGTTACTACCATCATGTATATCTTGGTACTCATGGTGGCCCATGTGGATATAGGTACGCATCCCCCATATATGAAGGTATGAAATACTTCATGCACGCACTTCGGTACTCACGCACTTTCATCACGTGGACCAGAATAGCTGGTTAGTGTAGAAACGGCGTGTGTATATAACATAATGCAAAAGTAAAGGTGTCGCGCGATCAGATTATCGGTGCCATTGTTTATATCTTATACGGGCGATATATGCAGGAGTTTCTGTCAGGCTTTAAATTTTCTCGATATACGAATGGCTCTGCTTATATGTCTTTCTCCTCTCTCTTTCTCTCTCTCCTTGCTATACTATGATCTCTGCGTCCATATTGCTCACTCGCACTTTACTCTCGTCCGCGAAGAATCGCGCATGCGCGTGAGACGTAGCGGATTACGCACGTGGGGACGATCCTTTACGCCAGATGCTGTGCTGAATCTTACAACGTCTTTATATCGCTAGAATCGTGTAATGGCAATAATTTACGATCTGCCGAGCAATGTCAGCATTGCCCACGTGAAGTAGGTGAGGCATATCAGATTTGTTTTTTATAATTTCTCAAAGAATTTGCGAAAGAAATAAAGTTTTATGGACACGCTGCAGTAGATAAATTTTTTTCACTTTTTTTTTCGAAATCTTTGACTTTTACGACTAGGCAGTTTTTATCCTGAATGATTCTCTCCTTTAAATATCCCAGAAAATCATCTCGACCTGACCAACCCTTAAACCTTATCACACCGAGATAACAAGACTGTCTCTACCTTTATTCTTATAGTCCATCCACTTCCATCAGTCCAGGTCATTACCAGTTTTCTATTATCTTTAGTTCCTGGCGTGGTATGCAAGATTTCTTGAACAGTCATAGGTTAACCCTTTCAACGACGCGAAGATAACGTGCCTTCAGACACCTTTTGAGAAATCGAATAATTCTCAGGTATACACCTAATACACCTCCATTTGGAGTTAACAGTTGAAACGGACGGAATACGTATTTAAGATAGTATACATTCTTATACATATATATGTATGTGTACTATATGTATATGTTTCGTGTACGATTACGCTATCGCTTTATCCCCCGCGATCCACGATCGTAATTCAACCCATTATTGTCTCAGCCTTTTCAGGCTAACAGTCTACATCGTTCAGCGAAGATTGAAACTTGCCAGTCTCGGCTAACCGCATCCCCTCGAAGGCAAAACTCTCCTTCGACTCGATTCTCTTAATTCTTTCGTATCTTCCCTTCTCTCTCTTGGTCAATGCTCTACAATATCCCACATTACTTTCCGTCTGCTTTCTAACTCCGTTTGATGAACATGCAGTCATTCCTGTTTCGCTGATCAATGGAAACAGTAGTTAGTACATTGCAAGACGGATAATTGATCCAGTCGCCAGTCTATGTATTTTCTCATGACGGGTCGCACGCTGCGGACAGAGTCCTGTATCCTAGATGCGTGTTAGAATCTTGTAGACGCACTGAAGTCTCACATTTCTACAGTGCTGAAGTTTCCGCTCAATCTGGATGATGGTTAACGGAAGATTTCTCGAGCTGCTATCTACCGTTCGAGTTCAATGGTGTTCGGTTTCTCCCGTGATGCTTTTATATATATATAGATATGATGCAATACACCGAAGATCTTTGGTGTATTACTTGCATTCCGCGTTCAATAAGAAATACAAGAGATTATTCAGACCGCAGAACAGTAGCTCATTCACACGGTCCCCTTTTGACTCTTCTTCTTCTTCTTCTTCTTCTTCTTCACTTGGCTGGTGTACATTTACCTGTTTATACCTTTAGTCCGTACGATAAACTTGTAGCGCTCCTCTCCTAAGATAATGCCTTACTACTTCGAGTAGAAGCAGCGACTGGCACCTCTCTTGCGGAATTACTGGTCTTGATGTCTACCGAGAATTCACGCGGTATGGAACGTGCATGCGTTCACTTTGGAATGAACGTACCTCTACTTGTTATATTTTTATGAGGTATTTTGGAAAGCGTTACTCCGTCAGATTCAGAAGAAAGTGTACGGAGACACTGAGGTATTGTCTTTTTTTTGGATCATGAAAATTAGCGGCTGGTGGAGTATTTTCTTTTTTGGAGAAAACTTTTGCAAGATTTATCACTGTCCAAAATGACGGATGAGCGTTTTTTAATTTTGCATTCCAGGTAAAAGCATCCTAATGAAGATTTTACTGTGGCAACGGTGTCCAAATGTACACTAGTTGGGTTAAGCCTTGACTTATTGACCCGTCATCTGGGACGTATAGTCGTGAAATATTTTTCCAGAAAAGTGGATCCCGCTTAGGAATTCAGATGGAACGTGAGCGACGTCATTCCCCTTGCTCGTTTTATTTTTATCGTGTTACGCAGCAGATCTCGTCATTCTTGTAAAAAGGGAGCATGGGACATATAATGAGATTGGATTGACATTCTGTTCTCTCTCGTAAGAAATGGTCTCTCTGTTATGTTCCTTCACTTAAATTTACATCAAATTCAATTCAAATCTCGATTTAAATTCGAAAATGACTTCTTTTTTTTTTATCGAACTCCACGGGCTTATCAGCAGACGAATATTATTGTAAAAATTCACGAGCCTTCACGCCCCTGATACATCGAAGGTACATTAACGAAATTAAAGCTTTCAACTTTCAGCAATCATTTGAGGTGTCTGCGCCAATGATTTATTGTATCCTCTATATATCGTAATCGTTTCTCAGTAACGTCTACAACCTTGGTAATGGATCTTTGAAAGATTAACGAATCGACCGCTTATTTTCCCATATACGCAGAAATTCACGTATCATGATATTTTACTAATATGAGCACAGAATGCACGAACCTCTATTAGAATATTAATATTTACGTGATGTGCGTGTCGGTATGCGCAATACGTGGTCATATAGGAAACAAACCAAAATCGTGGCAGCGGATGAACCGGGCAGGCACGAGTATAAGAAAAGCATATGATTATTGCCACACAGCTCGGCATAATATTATGTCATTGTGGTTTCATCAGCCCAGCTCAGCAGTGCCCCTTGGGGCTTCGACTCCTAACGTTGACTTGACTTGCCTTGGCTTGGCGTTGTCCATTGCTCAACACTTGCTCCTCGGCTGCTCGCTCATGCTATCCAAGAGAGATCCTTAATAACACGTTCTGTCCTAACCTCTGTACCCCAAGGAGTCAGCCACTCAGCCAGCCATCCAGCTAGCCAGCCGACTAGATATCTTTTCGGAGATCCTTTCGGCCGAACATTTGTTTCCTCAACTATGATCATATTTGAATACTCATTAAGATCCTTTACCGTACATATTTACAATGCACAGTGGATATCATCGTAAGACAGGTAGTCAATCTTGGACCAATGTATCTTCTGAGCCTAAAAAATTTAATCCTGTCTACGTAGCATCGATTGCATTCCATTTAAGAAAGGTTCCACATCATATTCACCCTTAAGAAACACCCTAAGGGAATGCCAACTCATGGGATGAGTCAGAAGTGACTACGATCATTTTTATTACTATGGTAAATCAGTCCTAAATAAGCATAGACTCAAGTAGGATTTTCAAGTGTCCTATGAAAATGTCATTTCATTTTTTTTTATAATAGATCTTCAAGCTATCTTATTTACCGTGTCTTGAGAATTCGAAATAATGAAGAAACTCATCGAGTTACATGTGTTCCCCTTTGGGAACAGATATAGTTCTCAAACCTGTTCGACTTTTTTACCTGTACCTATCTACCTAGGTGCTAGCGGATTCGTGGAGTTGCAAAAGAATTTCGCAAATGTATCAGCTGGTACGCGAGAGGCTGCGCTCATGATCACTATAATTACTTCGCGCTCGTTAAACGTAATAGTCAAAAGAGTTTTACCAGATAAGACGATCATCGACGTACCGGTCAATTCCCAAGAACGTGCCGCCAGTTCTGCGTCTCTCAATTCGATTGGTGTACCCGTAGGAAGTTGGTATCATGTGATATTTATTTTCACACCGTATATGATTCATTAGATGCATATACCATAGCATAATTAACATTAGTCTCCATTTACGAGAAACTCAAGCTTTCTCCCTTATAAAGTTGATCTACCAGCTCATAAAGTATGCGTGCACGCACGAATTTCTCAACTATCCTTTTCCCGATCAAAAACAAGGATCCGTCACAAGATATCTTTACATATGAAATTCATAGAGTGTTTATCGAGCAAAGTCATGTAGTTCCATAATCTGTTTAACTTAACTCTTAAATATATTCCATGGAGTATCTGCGTTCTGGTAAGTAGCTCAGTTATCTACTCCATGTATATACGAGTGTAACAATGCATTTGATATCACGCTTATGTATTGTTAATCAAACAGTAGAGCACACAGACAGTATATCCACCCTAACAGCTATATAGTATTCAGAACCATACGACACAAAACATTGTACCTCCGGGTAACCAGTATAGTCACTTACGTTCTTCCATCCTCCAGAGCGTCCACTTCCAATGATTCCTGAGTTACGACTAAGATACCATAGAGAAATGTAAGAGATCGGCTCCCTGCGAAACGCGTCGAGCGCGTAAGTCATTCCGACGGGCGTTAGGCTGAAAAGGAAGTGACGCGAGGCGTCGAAGTTCCGAACAAGAGGATAAGTTAATGGTTGTCAGATCGGCAAGAGGTCTCCCTAGTTAATACATTCGCAATGATAACAGATAACTCCCATAGTGCCAAGACGAGTATAGAATCCATTATAAACATATGTATATGGAGAACCTGGGTATATATTGAACGAGAGAGAAGGAAGATACGATAAAGAAGAGAAGAAGTAAACCATCCACATAACCACCTACGTACTTTGTTGCATTAATGGCATATATGCAACTTAAGGCCGAAGCTGCTAGTAGGTAACTCGCGATAGCCTTACATGATATATGTCGTTCATGGGGGGTTCAGACATGAGGTACGTATTCGCCGGTCGTATAGACACGTTTTGAACCCCATAAGGTTTCGGGTGTATACGTACAGACTTATGGTGTTGGTACGAGCACGAATGGTCTTCAGGCGGACATAAAGGTAATTGCATAATTTAGTGCGACGCATTAAATATTCGCGTATCGGCTCTCGCTCGGTCCTCCGTAGGAACCGTAGGACTCAGGAAGTTTGATGGTCCTCTTCGGTCTCTCTCTCCTTTCATTCTTGAACCCTTTCTCCTTCTCTTGCAACCGTACACGCCAGTCTCCATCTGTATTCCTCTGGGGCACTCCACTGGCGCGCGAGGGCTCTCGCAGCCGCTCACGTAACGCGAGGGCACGAGCACAGAAGTGCGAGGAGAAGTACGGGTATGCAAGTACTAAGTGAGTTATGGCTCTCGGGCAGATATATCAACTCCTTCATTTCCGCCGCAGACTCAACTGGGTTCACGGGACCGGTCCCCACGTCCGTTTGACTCCGTTGCGGCACTCTGGAGACGACCTGTTCTTTGCGGAGGCTCGAATATTGAATAGTCAGAGGGAAGCCGCGTTGGCCTTGCTCCTGTATACGTATATCTAGGGGGTTGAAGTGATTTGAGAGATCGAGGACAAGGATTTATATGGCAGGCGATTAAAGCTTGGGGATGAGCTTTATATTTGAGTATCGTCGTCTCTGCACCAGGAAGCTTGTAGGTTTATGGTATAATGCGTATAAGGCATCAGGCGGGTAGGTAATGTCTGCCCTAAGCCGTGAGCGGGATATACTTCCTTGCCGCGTATCTTAAGCCAAAAAACATTTGTGGCAATGCTAATTTTATTTTTCACACCCCGGCGTAAGGATATATAGCCTCGGCGTATTTAAAAATTTGCATAATGGCTCCTTGACATGTTTATGTACACACGTTCAGCGTCGTCTACCTACGTGTACGAGCGGGCGGATTGTTGCCGGACGAAATATAAGATGATATAACTGGTTGGGGAGTCCGCGAGGTCTTGCCGAGGGATTAAAAATCTTCCTATTGTGAGAGAAGATCATAAATACGCGATTTGTCCGAGACAGACTTCACTGCGGCATGGGTTAATATGCCGCTGTGGTTCGTACCCTTCCATACAGTGTACAGCTTCCCTCTCTCTCCTCTCTTTCGCTGACTCTCTCCTGTACCTTCTTATATGGACTGCTCGTAGTTACCCACGTTTCTCCGGTCGCGAAATGCCGCACTCTTAAGCGCTTAATCGCGTGTCAATAGGGTTTCCGAGCACGCCGGTGTCTCACGTGCCTTCGGCGACTCGGCGACGTCACTGTTCGCGCGTTCCTGCCACTACGTAAAAAAGCTAACTCGCACTCCGCTTAAAGGTACCAGGCGCCAATTAGTTGGCTAATAAGCCTGAAACTATAATGGAGCTCGAGAGCTCGGAGACCGACTCTTTTCCCACGAAAGGTTTATAAATTATTTAAAAACGAAAAAAATTCTATACACCAGGCTCACCGATACACCGGGTAACTGTCACTTGCATGAAACGACAGTTTGGTCTTATGTATACCTGTCACTGGCCCCGACAGAGTCGATGGTCTATTCTTCTGAAATGACCGCGGATCACGGATACACGTGCTTCTTCAGCATCGTCTATACACGGTACAAGTCTGTCACTCTTTACCCTATGCTATTGTATGTGATGTATGTAGCACATAGAAGTATTCGTCGGCATGATTTGCGCATTCGAAAGCAAAGGCGCGTGCGCATCGTAACAGTACCTAACGTTTCGTCCGAGTCATTGGTCCGCAAGGCGTTTGCACGTAGGCCACACGCATAATGATACGAATGACTGATGACTCCGAAGCGCGATGTAATTTCACGGATATACTCATCTCGAATGGACTCATCTCACCCGCCGGGTGGCATCCGCATCTTCGATCACCGATCCGTCCGATCCTGTTTCTGCTTTCGTAACCGTTTAATTATGAGAAAACGGTCGGGCTGATATACAGAATATGAACCCGTCGGCAAGTTACCGTCTCGCAAGGTGTTATACATACCGCGGAGTAATAAATATTCGTAAATATCAAACCCATCGAAAGATTCGATTGGTGCTCCCACGGCAATAAGACCGGCGAGGAGGGGCACGTGCTTCGATTAAAACCACGTTGGTCTGCGATCGACTCCTGGCACATTGGACTTTCGAATAAACATTTCCTAGCAGGTGGTAATTTTTCATGGCCAAATCCGATAACGCACCCTTGCCCGCGAATCATCTCTTGCCCCACCTTCCATTTCGATCTCGAGCGGCGCGCAAGGATGAGACTGGAGGTTCGATGCAAGTGGGTGGATACCCAACGAAATCGAGGGGTCCCCGATAGCCGTGAGGTAGATTCGAATTAGTTGCCTCACGTTTTCGCCACGTTCTTTCGGGTTCGAAAAAAAGAAAAAAAAAAACCATGAAGTTGAAGTAAACGCAAACAAAAGTCGAGGATTTCGCGAGCTGCCTGAGAATCGCAGGATGCACGCCATGCATAGCCGTGCATCCGGTCGTGCGATACCCAATGGTGAATTCACGTCAGTCTTAGGCTACTACGGGTTTCTTATATACGTGTACGAAAGATGTAGGAAGAGATCAGTAGAGGATTTGGCCAACCCTGGTCGACGCTCCGGGCACACCACGCCCCGCGCATACGCGTCAATACGCTGTATACTTATTCATAATGCGTTAAGCGTGTACGTAATACGTGCGTACCTTCAAGAAGTGTACGTACGGATAACTCCCCCGCCACGGATATGCTATTCCCCATTGCACACACATATAATTAAGAGCCCTAAATCGCGAGAGATCGCGCCTTCAAGGGCGTGTCTATACTATATACATTGGACCACGTATCCATCCTCCCAAGTATCGGACACTACGTGCTACTCTCTACTGTTTCTTACCTGGACCCTTTTACTTTTTGGAAGTTCACTGTATGCAGTATATATACCTATAATGCTTTTGGGTATTAACTTCTGCACGGACGTATGTATTTATGGTACCGCACAAGAAGGATATACATGGATTACACATGTGTATTATATATTGTATAGGTATATGCGGCTTGAATAGGTTTTTAACGCAGCTGAGTAAGAGATATCGGCTGATGTAAGTAAGGATCGTTTATACTGAGATTGCGAGACTACGAACCAAATGAAATTGATTTATAATGCGAAATGGATTTCGTGGCGAGGCAACGACAGGCTCTTTGGTCAGGATTTATAACGGATTTATCGCGGCAATTATCCGTCTACGACTCGCGGGAATGAATTAACGAATATTCGAGAGAGCAAACGCACGTGATATTTATCGTGGCCTTCGAGGTTACCGATAGATAGGAGTTGGCTGTATACATACATCGTAACTACGGTTCTCATAGAGGAAGTCAAAGTACCACGTGGTAGCAACGTTCCTGGTGCCGAGGTACCTTCGTCACGTGTTATTGGACTAGACGCGCCAGATGTGTTCTCAAATTTCCCTGAAAATTATGCATAGCTCGTTCGCGTCTAGTTAGGTTTTAGTTTGCCTTTATTAAAATGCCTGGTGGTATGGACTGTGGGGGTGGGAGTGAGATGGGTATACGAAAGGAGCGGAGGGATTGGAGCGAGAAAAAAAGTGGAGAGCCGAAAATAGGAACGTGGAACCCCTGAGCCCTCATATAATTATGTAGCTGGGGGCGTGACCTACGGCTAATGTCACGTGTCCACTTTCGTCGGAAATGGGTTTTTGCCAAAGACTACCGTCTCATACTCTTGTGAACTCTATCTGGTTAGTTGAGCAGTGTCGCAAAAAATTTACTACAGCAAGATCAGTGAAAAGAGCGGAACGCGTTACGAATCAGAGGCAAATTAAACTGCTGGCGCCATTTTGGTCGAAAGGATTTGATTCAGCCGTTTAATTCATAGTGACTTTTTCTCTCTACAGTTTGCGCAGCTCTTTTATTAATTGGACAAACTTTACGGGAGCTGCGAACGACTTTACTAATCCGACTTCTAGTAATATCTTGTTTACATTGGCAGAACTGGGGGATGCATGACGAGAGGGTGCATGTGCAACAACATTCAGGTGCATAACCTAATATCCCTAATTCCCAGTTTGAGCGGCTCCTAATTATAGCTGATAATCCTACTGGAATATACGACCTAATCCTAACCTCGTGGATGTTTCCGGATGATGCGAGAGATTTTCCGTTGATTTCCCTAGAGAGAAACGTGTCTTAAAACACTCCTTAAGAAAAGTCTTGTTGGTATACCCACTAAAAGACACGAATGTGAACCGATAGGAAGACTAAAATTCCTTAGAAAAATGTTCTATACCTCCTATCGATACCTGTCTCTCTTGGTGTCGCGTGAGTAATAAAAATGGAAAACGATCACCTGGTAAGAATTATCGCCGATTCAATCGAGCGTTTGACTCGGTAGCTTCTATACTCGAGTGAATAAGGAATGGCCGAAATGAACTAAGTTACTACCGGATCACCTGCCACCACGTAACCACTAACGAAACATGAATTTTACGATGTAATTTTCGGGAGCCGACACACAGCGTCCGTGATAAATAACCTCTGTTCCCTCTTATATAGTACTCGATGGCGTCTCTTAATGTCTACGCGTGAAATATTTTCAAAGCAAGTCCCATATTGAATTTCTCTAAATTTCTTTCACTTTTTCCATTGAAATTTCAAGTAGCTATTTCTTCAATTATCCACCTCCCCTCGTTCTCTTAGTCACGGTCTACCTGTCTCCTCGCATTAGTAACAATGCTTGTTCTCGCAGGTAAATCCTCAATCGTGACATAATGAGCGTGACAACTGTGGCTAGTAATATAGGTATGGTATGTATGTACGACATAACTGCCATTGTCGGCACTATGACAATGGTGTTTAACGTTTGCTAGGGAACAGCTCGGAATCTGTACGTTTACCAAGCCGCAGTCAATTCTTGTACACAGCCGCGGGAATTGGGTCGAGGCGCTGTCATAAAATTAGCATAACTCCCTTCTTCTCATTCTCTTTCATTCGATCGTCTTGGGTGCTCGAAAGCCTCGTGGAAGTGCTCGTTTACCGAAAGGGTTGTCGTGCTGTGCATTTGCGGAATACGGATCGTGAGAACGCCAGAGGGCAGAGTTCGTGTCAGAATCGGTAAGCGAATGACATTTACTTATCTCCGAAGAAAGGAAAGTATAAACGGTACACGGGTTTGTGCTCCGTAACGTTATTATCAATGAAAAAAAAATATTTTGATAAGAACTCTTGAGTTAACGTACATATATAAAGCCCAAAAGACTATTTCTGACTAGATGTTAATGGTGAAAATTTGTTATTAGAAATCGGATAAATCGTTTATTTGGGAAGCACCGAGTCATATGTTTCCAGTAGACTATACCGTGTGATTCAGGTATGCATGGTAGCTTAGTTATTTCCATCGCGAAATTCTAATCGATAACGTCACTCCGTGATTGCGTTATAACGAGCGCGAAGGGAGCCTCACGATCTGCCAGCCAGTCTATTCCCACTTCGATCCTATGCAGTATCATATCTGACCTCGGCGAGGGCAATCTAATTTTAGTTAAATCTATTAAAATACCAAGAGTATCAATTTTATCCCAGTTTCTCTCTACGTCATCGGCAAAAAAAAAACCATCGAGCGTTCAATACCAAAGATGGCGTAGAATTAGGGCTCACAAATCGCAAGTAAATTGTCACTCTCATGCGTGTTTGCTGTCCGACTGTTAGGAGCAGCCCTACGAAATTTCAATAGTTACCTACCGTTTATAAGGGTGAGAACCAGTTTTCGGACCTTTATATGTAAATGATATCACCTTGCGTCCAGAGTGGGACCCTCCCGCCTTTAATCCTGACCAGTGTTTTCACCGCGACACTCGTGCTATAAACGCTATTATAATCTGGACTTGTATTTCTGACTGACTTCCAGAGAGTCGGCGGGACCCCCTTGCAGAATTGAGTCGAGGGTATGAATAATTCATTGGCGAAGAGGGTGCTGCTGCCGTTGCCGTATCTGCTACGGTAGACGGCCGGTACCTATATGTATGTAGGTACTATAGGCCAAGGGATGCGGCTAGAGAAGGACGGAGGAACGAGAGGGAAGAAGAGAGGGTTAGAAGAAGAAATCCATTTAATGCGATACACTGGGTAAGGCGCGCCAGTTTACTGAATAAAATCCCTGATTGACTGGTGGCAGGGCGGTGACAGTGCTAGTTGGCAAACTGGCAAGAAAGCGTCAAGTCATATACACGGTGGTCGGATAAATTGTAGTTACATAGACGAGTTCCTCAGCTTCTAGAATATCCTCTTCGTCGCCTTGCTGTGCGGTCTCTATATGTGCCTATTGAAAGTGCGCACCGTGTTACCGGAAGTAGCTGTCACTGGACGACGGCCAGGCTTTTACTGGAAAATGCACGCCTCTGCGCACACAGGGTTAAATAGGACGAGCGAATGGAAATGGAAGGTAGGAAAATAGACATCGAGGATACTGGTATGGGCGAGAGAAGGATAGAACGTCGGAGAAAGAATGAAGGCCTGCAGGGACGGATATATGCGTTATGGGAAGCAGGTAACCGAATACACAAACGGAAACCTTGCGCGTAGCGTGGAATGGAGTTGGACAACAAACAAGGTGATGGTTTCTGTCGGATTGCCTTATCTGGATCGGACTATCTACGCCATTGCTTCTTTCCAGGTTGGCTGCAAATGTCAGTCTCGTCAGGGCTTCCACCGTGGAGCCATCTCAGAGTGCGTCGAGTGATGCTGCGGATTTGTGATAGATGATCGATTATCGAATGGAGATTTTAAGGTCGGGCACGGAAGGTGGTTACCTCAACGACGTCTATATAGGCGCCGTTAGGTTGGTATCAGTTTTATAAAAATCCCTAGGATCATCGTCGGAGTACATCCTTTAAGGGTGGCGAATGGTGAGCTTTGTGCGACGCAGGTACTTTGTGAAGTCTAGTCGGCGTTACAATGATATCTTTCGGAGCCCATCAATTAATTACTGATCGGGGTGGGTACGGCACGGCACGGCTGGACCACAAAAGAGACACAAGTTCAATCTCGGTGCTCGCGGCGCAGAGATCCCCTCTGCGTGACTGGCAGAAACGAGTGGAAACCATTATCAGATGACACCCATTATTTCATTCGTTCGTTCCTTCGATTCAATTACACTTTCAATTTGGTAGGAGCCTTATCGTATCGCGTTTGCTCACCGTAGAAATCAGGCACCGGATACTTTTTCGACGAAACCGTCATCCAGTCCGAACGCGATACTTTCCTTCGTTCCGACGTTGGCTCCTTCGCATCTTTCACTAATACCCGGAACGTATTCCGTTTCGTCTCGAGAAGCCTCGCTTCTTTGAATTTCACTCGAGAGACCTTTCAGTGCTCAGATTCTACATTGAATGGGATTTCAGGAACGAGACGAAGACGATAGACGAAGAACAACAGTCGGAAGGCTCGATGAGACTTGATCTCGGATCAGTTCATCTCGAGGCATGGTATCGATTTATATAACCAAAGGAACGCAGTTGGAGAATTCTTTGGTAACCATTCCCATGTTGATTGTCTTCCTTCGACAATTAGTCAATATGGACAGTCCACATGTGGCTGTACGTAATTAAGTTTCAAACAGGCGTGAAGAGAACGAAGAAAAATCTATCAAGAAAATTATCTTCTATTTGTTCAAAATTAACGTATCGATTAACCTTCGAGAGGATCGAGAACCACATTTTTCATTCTAGCAGGTTCAACGAGGCGATGCAAGGTAAAAATACATTGACAGTGGCACTTTGTTCAAGGTGGCAATAAATAAAAAGTAAAAGATTATAATGAAACCCGATCGAGGAGCTCTTGAACAATTTGACGACGCGGTATTCAGATTGAATTTGGTTTCCACTACTCGCCCCTATGACAATGAGAAATGTCGTGGTGTCAACCCTCTCAAATTTCCTGACTGACAAAGGTATAGTCATCGATGCCCAAGATAATATTTTGAACTCGTAACACGTATTACAGTGAATTCCATAATGCTTTCCCATAGACGAGTCTAGAGCTTAAAGGCTGTTGGAAGACATTAGGACCGAAGCCAGAGGAAGGCGTGGCTACAGTCTCGTTCACGTGTTCCCTTATGTACACGTGTGGTAGCACGTAGGTCCTTTACACGTAGAGAGATATGGTCCTAACTCGAGGCCTTATACATAAATATCTCATAAATAACCATCCGGATAATCAATGTCGATTATAATTACCTACCGCTTGTATCACTAGCCATCCGCGTCCAGGTCTTCGGGACCTCGGACAAAGAACAAAACTGCCTAGGTAAAACCCTTCCATCTATCCCCGTGAGCCCACTAAGCGGGTTTCAAAAATATTTATCCATTTTTCTTTATCTCCCCTTTAACCCCTTCCTCTACCTTTCTATACCGTACGCACGCTTTTATTTCTACGCAGATACGTATACGCGTATACCTATACACACTATAGGTATACATACTGTATACGTAGCATGTTCGTATGGACGTAATAAGAGGCACTTTTAATTTGCGCCAATTGCAAAGGTTGCTTCCGCCACTCAATATACATATATATATATATATACATATATATATATATATATACTCCACGCATTTATATACGGCGAGAACTCGTTTAATATCTTCCACTTTTACGCGGTACCATTCCGAAATTACAAGGTGCGTGTATTAAGGTGTAAACCATTCGAAATCGGCGAAATCGTTTTGGCCGACGTAAACGAGGAATTTTCTTCAATCCACTGTATATACAGTCACTCAATATACGTGCATATACTTAATACGATTTATCCAGTATAATTGCTTCTCTCGCGATACGTATTCCTGAGTACTTCTTTTCATGGGAATTTCACGAAATAAAAATACGGCATGCAGAGCCACTTGGATGTAGCCACATCGCTTACAGCCACTTCGTAGTTGGACCTTTGGTGTTAAACGTACCAAGAGCCCTTTATGGATTTATGTTTAGATACGAGCAGCTAATCCAGCGCTCGTTTCGGTTATGCCTATGTTATATTATGTCATGTTGTGCTACGGCGTGATGGGGGCACATTGGAATGCCTAATCCACCATCTTTTTCTCTTTATATCTTGGCTCCCTCGTATACGGGCCAGGTTGACTTTTCATACGTCCAACCAACCACCCACCACACAAGGTAGATACGTACGCACTGTGTCCATCGTCTAACATGTGGGTGCCCTACCTACCTACGGTACTATTGTCATTCGGATTAAAGAAAAGTCCCTATTGATTCCTTGTCATGCCTGCTTACTTATACCACGCACGCCGCGGGCTTACGTAAACTTACCGATCTACCGTGCGTTTCATAAGTACGGATATCTGGAGCATTTAAAAATTATTATATACTCTATAACAAGCTCACGGGTATTTGAGGTTTAAATATTGTTCCTTGTATTGTTTGACGTGTTTGGTATTGGGTTTTACGTAATTGGGGTATATGTTATTTCACAGGGTCACTTGGATATTGGTCAGTCTACTTTTGAAAGGCCCTGTAGAGGATACGCGCCGCGTTAGTAGTTGAAGAGAGCGTGGGCCTAATCCGAACCAATGCAGGCTGCAAGAACGGAACCCATCTTACGTACGCAAGTCATGAGAAGGATTTTGAAAATAGTTATTATTTCTTTTTCAGGATAAACGAAGCTACTTGTATATTCATTTTCAATATGTTACGTAACGTTCCAGGTTATGTTATCGATAGGACGGTATTAGGTATCGCTTGTCTTTCGCGAGGGCGTTCGACCTCCTTTCATTGTTCCCTTAGTCAATGGACCGTCTTAACGACTCTTGGCTATTGCTGATTCATACGGTATAGAGACTTTTATTCTTTACGATACTTCTAGTGGGTGGAACTCAGTAATAATTAATCCACCAAGTGGTTACCGATCCACGTGACACCTGGGTACCGATAATGCAAGGCGTTCATAACCTAGAAACTAGAAGCATATGAATTATCCTCTGCCTACTAGAAACGGGATTGTATATTACGCGGCTAATTGATCGTGACGCGTTATTAGAGAGACTAATAGTATTTTAATTAGTTTTCCCGAGGACGTAAATGCCGTGAAGTAAACCGGCGTCCGATCGAGATCCGTCCTATAGGAATTATTAAGCGAATCAAATTTGGATATATTGCATTCATCATTCATAGACACGTAGCCCGATGTCGTATATTGTTAGACGATCTCGGTACGACAGACACTATATTAACTCTTTATAGTGAATATGGACTGGCAAAAAGCGCGAAGGCCACATGAAATAAAAGAGACGAACGGTCGTTTGGTAAGATGTTAGAGAGATCATCCTAAGGCTTAAGATAGGATTTGGGAGCAGGTAGAGAGAATCGAATTAAATGGCTGTCAGTAGTGTACAGTATCGCAAGTAAGAATCTCTTAGTAACGACGAGGTACCAAGATGAACGGAACTGAGCATTTTCGATGGTGGGGGAGTTGGCTAACGTCGCGTTTAATCATCACTCATTCGTGAGCGTATACCGAGGTCATTCCTAGATAGACCTCCATTTATTCTTAAGTCAAAGCTAGACGGAGTCCCGGACTGGAATTGGAGCCGCGCAAGAGCAAGCCCAAGAGCAAGAACAAGAGCATGACCAGGAATAAGAGACCAGGGGAACTGAGCCACTCCCAGAGCCGAACGTTCTGGCTCCAATGGAATGCGGAACCCAATTGACATTAATTCGTATGGTATACTGAAGCATCGTGCTTGACCAGGAGAGAACTGTGTGTTTCCTCGGCTCGACCTTTTTGCCATTCGTGATTGGATCGTTCTCTAGGAGATCGCTGATCGTAACGCTTACGATCCTCGTGATCGACGGGTTGTTCAAAGAAACATTCACGTAATACCGCGTAGAGTCATGCGATCTTGTTCTCCGTTCGAGGATAGGGTATTTGCAATATAGAAGAGGGGATGAATTTTTTTTTGTATTTCCGCACTTACATCCTGCAGATCGTAAAGATCCTTGTGATATATGTTTTCACGTAGATTTCGAACAATGACGTCAATAAAGTTTTGCTTCCGTATAGCGATTTTGAATTTTATGTGAAGATGATTGGGCTACCGCTATTATGGTTTGTGGCAATCGTTATTACGTATAAACGTGTTAATTTGAAGGCGCTGATAAAACAGTAAGAAATCGTGCTAAACCACGTTACTCTAAGCGTGAATGGCACGAGAACCATGTAATTGGATGTGTCGAGGGTTGTAAACGAGTAAGTTGGTATTTAGTCTTGTTTCTCTATCTAGGCGATACTATAGCGTCACATTGGATGTTAATGCGGAGGGACGCCATTGGACGCACACGCACAAGTGCGAAGAAGAGCGCGTACGTGGCGGCATCATCAAACATCTCACCGCTAGGCGAAGCGATGATGGATAACCTTTGATGAAATCATTCATACATCAAGTCTCGCTACCCTCCGCTTCCCGGACCCCAATGGAACACTCATTTGCTTCGAACCGTTAATCTTTAATTACCAATTGATTTATTATTGGCTAAGGAGTTACACGTGTTTCTTATTGTTTCGACTCTAGCATATCTACCATGGTGTTATATTGGGGTATGAACAGCGGATTAGGAATGTCTGAGGTCCAAATATTTTTTAAATCCTTTTATGAAACTGGTGGAATTTTTGTCCCAAGACGAATTTATTAATGTCCTTTATTTTCATAATGAAAAATCAGTATGATCAACACCTTCGTAAACGGGTTGGTAATCGATACCACCATGAAGATGGCTGTCGCGATAGTCCGTTCAGATGAAGGTGCGTATCCGTGGCGATCTGTCGTTCTGAATCGTCATCAACCTGTTCCCGAGGCATCGTTCCAAGGAAAACCAGGTGACCATGAATCGAAGTATCAAGACTCTAAGCTCGGTACTAGGCGCTAGACAATCGACGACCTTGACCTCAGGTATATAGTCATTCGACGTAACTACCGTAGAGCACGTGTCGCTTTCCTTACATCATGCCCAGCATATTGTATATACACGCTGTCTTTAGCGAGAGCATAAGTTTCTTCTTTTTTTTCATCTGCTTCGCTCATCAACTCTTCGCCTGCTCGACGCTACTAAGCTACCAGCATCCATTACGCACGTCAGAGTCACTTGAAGTCAGAATTTGATTTGCCTTCACGTTAAGGGATTGACTTCCGATTTCCCTCTTGTGACTGATATAAATCACAGCTCTCCGTTCCTGGAATAGCCGAATATCGGTTGACGTTTAGCGGGCTGGGCTAATGCGACGCAATCGGATTGACGCTCTCAATAATAGATTAGACGTAGGCTAAGTGCACCGTCGCTACTCCAGTGATTTATTGATCGAGCCACGTGCGTGGAGCGAGATTTCCACTTCTTGGAGGGCGCGACGCCTGGACAATTATCACCTCGAGCGGAACGGAGTTCCAGAATCGATTCGCAATTCCGGCTAGCCGTACGGAGTGACGACGAGAAGGAATGCATCTTTGTTGAAATGCGGATGGATCGATTCTAGAGAAAGAATTATTTCAGGACCTAAGCCGTGTAGCCTAGACTATTCCTATCATCGAGGATACGAAACAGAACTAATCGTTAGATATACGTCTCTGATCCTCGGACACCCTTATTCCCGATAAAGGGTGACTCCAGCGTTTATGTACCGGTTGCCCGTCGTAAAATACATTTGCTTCTAAGCTGTAACTGGTTTAGCGTGGCAAGCGTGCTACTGAGAGACCTCAGGAGATCGACCAGAAGCAAACCAACCCCTTCTCACAAATGTTATAAAGCATTCAAGAGGGCACGCGTTAAGACAGTCTAGATTCATTTATACTGTAATGGGTGAGGGTATCTAAATTGAAGGAGTCTTTTAAGAAAGAGAGAGAGGAAAAAAAGAACGCAAGTCGTTAAACCCAAAAAGGGATGAGTACGTGTAAGCATCCTTTACCGTCATATATCTACATATCCCATGTCAGTGCTTAGTCCTACAAATCTATACTTGGTGGTTTCTTGACTACTCGATATAACCTCGATGTTTGGCTTAGGTTTACCAGTTGCCTATAATAAATACAGAAGTGAAGGTTTTCGGCTTGGCACAATGGCGTATGTGCCACGCATGGACGTTACGTACGGATATAAGGAGTACGAGAAGGCGGCTGTGTGCGCGTAGGATACAAATGTCAGTTTACGGGCCCTTTGCGGAACACCGCTCAACTTAGCTTAACACTCTCGAACCCGTTTTCAGCTGTTCCGAAAAGGAAAAAAAAAAGAAAAGGAGGAGGAGAAGCCGCCCGAAGAAAGAGATTGGAACGCGAGAAAGAGGAGACGCGAGCACAGTAAGGAGCCGTGGTTGCTCCCGCTTAACCTAGAAAATTAAACGCATTAAAGTGAAAACCTTCTTATTCCATTCGGACGAGGATTGCGCGCCTGCGAGTTCCTCTGCTTGTGTAACAAAGGAGAATTTTAATTATCCATGCAATTACGTTAACGAGTCTCGTCAAAAAATCTACCTCGCATTTTAGTGTCCGATACACACGCAGCTACCTCGTGCTTATCTGATACATAATACAGCACAACCGTTTAAAACTTTTGATCTCGATCGTTCCGATTTCATTCCAGGACCCATTTTCTTCGCGTCCTAAACCATGTACACGTATACAAAAAACTTTTCGCAAACTTTCCAAGATTATCAGAGCCGTCTCAGGATGACAGCTGGATGTTGCGCTAACGATCAAACTGGCTCCGCGCTATTAGCTATCACTGGTACAGTAGCTCGCGACTGTCATTACGTCCTTACACGTATCGGGTTAACATCCGTTCGATACGTGGGAACAGAAGCCGGGGAGTCGATTGGCAAGCAAGGTTAACCGGTAATTACGGTACGATGCAAGTGCAACAAACCTTTTGCATATATTGAAAGATTCCGTATGTAATATGTGTCGGGGCGGCTGCACGTGAGGATGGATTTTCCAGGAAGACGTAAAAGTCTACGGCACGTATGACTCACTGACTTGGCATTGTACGGTCCCGGCCTGTTTGTACAAACAGCTCGGTGTCTCTTTGTATCAGCGATTAGGAGTTGCGTGAATGAATGAATGGAGACAGAATTACAGAGCCAGACCGAGCGAGGATGTTTACACAAAGCAACGACTGAGCAGTGTAAACATCTAGGTATACATGACCTGCTCTTACACGAGAAACGCATATGCCTAGGAGGTGCAGCATCTCCTGCCACGAAGCCACCTATAAGAAGAAGCGATCGAGAGGGGACATGGGGGAGAGAGGGCTAATCGCTGTAAAAATACAATTAAATATTCCAGTTTACCTGTCGCAGCAACGTGATCCTTCCGTGGACCGCAACGTGTTTTGACTGGGACATCGGCCGGTTTTCTCATGGACCGGTCTACCCAGTCTCTCTATTCTTATTTCATCTCATTCTTTTTCATCTCTCCGGCACTACTTCGTTTTATTCCTTCCTTGACCCCCCCCCCCCCGGCCACCCTACTACCAAGACTCGGCCGTAATTTCTCCTCCGGAAGTTAAGCATTCGAATCTATCTGCTATTCTTCTTCTTCGTTCGCTCGGCGTATTTCGCAGTCTTCAGGATGGCGTAAGGGGATCATTCTTGGAACGGCTATTCCACTACAAAGCATTTTGCCTTCGTTGGATATTCAGCGAGATCGTTTTGCTCTCTTGACTCGCGTTCACGTCGTCGCGTTAAGAGGATGTGTTTTTGTCAAGGATTGGTAACCGCGTCTCAACAGGCCATATATATATATATGTATATACATACTGGGAGGCTGATGCTCGTGAACCCTTTTCGGACCGGGCAAGTCCAGATAAAGGGGGATTGAGAATGAGTGTGTTGATAGAGGTTAGTATCGAACGTCGCCCAGGAGGAAACATAACTCACGGTCCTAGCTCTGACGTAGCGGATGTCAAAGGTGCATCCTCTTGGCAATCGTTTGCGACGCTAGGTTTAAACGGACCGAAGCATTTTGTACAAAGGGCTAATTGTGTACCTCCATCAGAAATAGTTCTCTCTCTTTACTCTCTTTAAAGGCCCAGCTCACACCGGTCTACACGAGTCCAACTATGACTCAGTCATTCAGTCACTCACTTGGTCCTAGGCAGGTGCTGGTTTTCAAGCTGTTACGCGAGACTTTTAACGAATCAGGCACAAACCGGAACTCCGTAGGTATAAGAGTATAATCTGTAACACGAAGAAGCAAACTCCGTCTTGGACATATCTTTTGTGAAAGGTCCCACTCTTTTGTGCCATGTACCAACGATACCTTTATTCCTTCAGAAACTTTCGAGTGGGGACACTTTTCTTTCTTTCCTTCATATCCCAAGCGCTTGGAGTGTGTCTAGCCCGTGTGCCGTGGACGATGCAGTTTTCAGCTCTACGGAAAGGCAAATAGATTTGGCAAACTCTGATCCGTATTCTCATGTATACGTATATGCACAAGGCTAGTTACTTCCGCAAGAGAGGGAGACCGATAAGATAGCTGCGCTTCACGGAAAGAAATCAAGAAGTTTCGAAAGCAAGTATTTCCCAAGGACCACGCTCGTACTTGGTGCGATTGGCACGCGAGACTTCGGAGTGACGGAATTCTTCCTAGTTACCTATAGAATCGACCGGCTAGATCATCTCCACGTTCCATTCGATTCTAGACGAATCATCCGTGCGAGAAAAAGGCATCCGCAGTGTCTTCTATAGAAGCGTGGGATCGCCGATCTGCGTATCGTTTCGGCAGGATATCCGGGAGAGGTTGCGTGCGTAAGATACATGACCGCTACCTAAGTCCACGTTCATACTACCTTACAGGATCTTCCTTCACGCGTACTGTAATTAGGGGGTTAGGTACTCTACTCACGTCAAACAGTACGTCTATCTAATCTACGTTCCTTACTAACCACTCAAGCGCCTCTGAATTGTCTGTGAATTTTCGGGTCAAACGCCACGGCACAGACGCCCATTACTTGGCTTTAATTCCATTCAGACACTAATCCGCAGGTATTCTCATTCGCGACAGATAAGAAAAAGAAATGATCCAAGGACTCCACGGGATGCCCGTCTTGGATGGCTGATCAAAAGAGGTACCCAACTCTTGAATATTCTTCTCTATACGGATAATCTCATATATATACATATATATATACATATGTACACGAGCGATGAATAAATCGAACCTGCGCGACAGATTTATCTGACACTAATCCCATCCTCGCGAGAGGACTTTAAACAGAAAATATATTTTCACCGAGCACAGAGGACTTTGTGATAGCTAAACTTTTCCTATGGAATTCACTTTGGTATTTGCTCCTGGATATCGTAAGAAAGTTTCGAATCCCATTTGATCATCGTAAATGGTAAGTTAGGTCTGCGAGGAGAGTTCAGAGCCAGGAAATGTTGAACAGGTTGTGTCTCGGTTAGCCGCAGGCACGCGCTCGGAAGACATTCACGCCTGGCCACGAAATACCAATCAAATCGGAACGAGACGGACGGGAGAAAGAAGGCGTGGACAGCATTTGAATATTTAATCCCCGGCTGAGTGACGCGTGGCTGCATATCGATGACAATGATTCACACGCGAGACGCAACGCAATGAGTTCCCTAGTGATACGTGATTACTCACTCTTGAGGAATACAATGCTAACCCAGCCAGGAAATAATTGCTTTACATAACGTGCATGCTAATGTCGTTAAAAAATCTACAGTAAAAGTCAAATTTACATATGACCGGACATCAGAGGCAGTCATATCATATTTAGAAAAAAGAGAACTTGGTTAAATAATTTATCAGATTCAGTCATAAAAAGATCTATCCTATCCTTCGATCCTCGAATCGTGCAAGGGTAGTTCAGACTAGACTGAAGAATTCCTTTATTTCACTCTCTAGTTCTTATCATTCTTATCAACTTCCACGAATCTTCAAGCTGATACACTATGTACGCAGCCAATATTGGACTGGCATTACGGAACATACAATAGTTTATATCGACGTAAAGGGTATCTACAAAAAGATAACGCAAAATACACAAAGTCTTCAGGCTTATACCTATCTCGTAGCCCTGGTACAGGAGAACGCAGAGGGGTTAAGGTGTACAGGGTAGTGCCTAACATAAGTAGCACGGGGTATTTTGATGATGCTGGAAGTCGACACGGTCCTCTCCTTGGGGCTGCTGATATCGTAGTGGGCGGACGGGGGTTACGTCGGTCGAACCAAAGCGAAGATAAGAGAAGCCAAAACAATAAATGGTGCAGCAGGGTACGAGAGGAATAAGAAAAAAAAGAGAAAAGAATAAGAGAGGCCACCAGCTCTCGGGTCGTTATCGCACTTAAAGGCGAGGCCATGGGTTGGACACTGTGTACCAAAGCATTTCGCAGTAATATACAATCCGGAACAAACGTCATTTGAAAAAGTGACGGGATGATTCAATGACGGCGATAGCAGTCACTCGTGAAACAATACTCGGAAATATCGTATTCGCGTGGGCAACCTGACGTTTTACCGCTCTCTGCCGGACAGCGTAATCTGCGAGGAACAAGGCCTCTCTATCGTTACTCCCTCGATCGACGTAACTGGCTCGTAACGGGCCGTGAGAGTTTATCGGCCGCAGTTTATTTCTCTCTCCGGCGGTTCTCTCTCTCCTATGGATCGACACGGCTTCTTTATTTCGCTTTACTTCGTTTCTTTGCAAACGAGCCAACCATGGCGGATACTAGCCTTGGACTGTACACGCGACACCGTGCCGCCTATCTTTAGGCACTGTTCTAAAAACAGAGGGAAAATAATCATGCCAATTTTTCAGGTTTTCCAAGAATCCCAAGAGTCGCGAAGGAGGAGAGAAGAACGATGTAAATTTCTCACTGTGTTTTTGAGGTCTGGGAAAGTGCAATGGCAAAGAGAGAAAATTTTCTCTAGAATCCTCAAGGTAACATCTATAGGTATATAGACGGTATTTGAATATATAACGGTTTGTAAAGAGTGAAATTGCAGTTTACACTTGCAATTGCACATTTCGTAGAATTTACTTGGGTCTCTGTTATTTGTGAAAGAGGGAGACCACGAAAGCCATAGCATGCGACTGACGAAGCCGCACTAGTACGCAAGGTGTAAGACAGAGAGAAAGAGAGAGAGAGAGAGAGGAAAAGAGAGGGAGATATTAGAGGGTCTTTGAAAGTTTTTGGAATCGTTGCCTAAATAAATCGTCTCATCCGTTACAGTACGCAGACGTTATACCCACGGTGTGTTCTTGGGCACCCTTCTACCACGGGAGTTGTGTTCACCCATGTTCACCATACTCGTGTAGGAACACGTGTCAAGAGGAAGGATCCCGAATTAGAAGGGCACGCTGCTATTTGTCGTATAAGCCTGCAGCATCTTCGCTTTTGCGTTCATTCAAGGAATCGCGGCATCTGCTCGCTCGAGTTACGTTTACGGGGTTCAGGGTTCGTACGAGGCTCGACAATGAAGTTTGCATTGAGTCTTTTTTCACGGCGAACGCGACACGTTTCACTAATTTTGAAAAGGTCTAAAGAAACTAATACGTATATACGTCCTATAGGACATCCGAGAAACGATGTAAACTCGACCGATCTCAAAGCAGTGGAGATTCTTCTGGGCGAATTTCAAGGCGAGTGACATAAGGCAGTAGGGGGTTTCGGCTTTGCGTGGGGCCTCAAAGATTCGAATTCCAAACACTGAGGGAAAAAAGTGTTTAGTCTTGTAAAAAGCAGCGCGGTTTCGTGTTCTCCAGATGTAACGGCGGCGTTTAAGCGGTTAGAGATCCAAGAGACTGAAACTGCAGCAGCAGCCGAGAGTGGGAGAGAGTACGAATTCGAATCCACAGAAATATCAAATTGACTTTGGAATTTACGAGTCTACCGGGACGCGCTCGTTTCACTTACGGACTGTTAAAAACTTATATGCCCACGTCTCAGTTTCAATTCGGAGCACGCGCAATACTACCTTCGCGTTTGGGCCTTTCGTTCCTCGTAAACTCTTTGGGGCCTTGACTGACTGATCTTTCTGTTTCTTTTATTACTGTATCGGTTTTCTCTCTCCCTCTCTTTTTCTTTTCTTTTTTTTTCTTAAGGTGTCGAAGAGGTTACATCGGGGTCGAGAGGTGCTGGATGACTTTTGAAAAGACCTGTAAACACGATATTAAAATAACAGCGCAGGGCCAGCACGCACTTATAATAATACCCGGGTCCACCTATGTAAGCGGTGGGTATCGGTAAGGAGTCCTATAATCACCGGACATGCGATTACAGACCGTCGGTCTGACGGACTCACACACATCGAAGACGGCTCTTCGGACAGACAGATAGACAGACATACGGGACAGACAAACTGATGGACGGACAGACGAAGAGACCAACGGACGGAGTAATTTAACATTCGGCTGAATTAGTTGATTAACGTCGGCCTTACGCACCAATGCCTCTAACCAATTTTCGAATACCTGGCCCTACCCCATTCCTGCGCCCTTCCATCCTGCACTAACCTAACCTAACCCTATCTAATTCTATTTTAATTACCCAAAAAGTCAGTACTAATATTATAATCAACACCCTTCGACTTCACCATCTGCTTATAGAAGGATCCGTCGCTGTACATGATCCTTATAAAGAGCGCTTATAATTGCTATTAAATGATCCCGCATCTGGAGGGTATGTACGAGCAGAATTTTTCGACGTTGTCCGTCTACTCGATATTCCTCTCTGCTCGTTGATTTTTTATATACAAATAAGTGGCAAGTATACGCGTAATGGGTTTGCGATTACAGGCGGCGCCGTAAGAAGGACACGGAGCGGCGGAGCAACGGGACTCGGAAGCGTCGAGAGCGCGTGAACGAAAATAATTTCGGCTCCCCGTGGTCATTGGGAAATGTTAATTAAACATCTTTCCTATATATGGGCCCGGTTCGGACCCGCGGCATTTAGGCAGCCCGAGAATGCCTCGAAGAGTATAAGTCATATAACAGGTCAGCTGCCTTTTTGATAGCGCGTCGTAGAAATAAAACTCCTCGGGCCTCTTTGATCGTCGCATCTTCCCTTCTTCCATGTACTATACATATAAGTGTATACCGTATAGTAACCGTGTGTCTAAAGTCACGTATATAAGACCCGGCTACGGCAACGCCATAACACAGGTGACTCTAGTACCGTCTCACTGAATACACGGACCTAGGCTCTGACTTTATTCCACGATAGAAGTTTTACAGCCGGCGGTGCGGTTGGCTCGGGGGCCTTAAAAATAAACTAATAAACTGCATTTTACACGCGTTACCCAGAAGTGACAAGGGTGGGGCCCGTCCTTACTCAGTATCTTAGTGCAAGGATGGCAGGAAGGCAGCGGCGGTAGAGTCAGCAGTCAACGGGGTCGAAACCAGCCCCGAAGCAATTTTTTTGTTTCCCAGGCCTTTTCCAAAGCTCCCCGCTCAAATATACATACCGCGGTGACTCCACCGGAGTCTGCTTCGTGCGTGACCGTAAAACATCAACTACGCGAGGATCATCTTCTACGAATGAAAATATGAGAAGAAGGCTGCCTGAGCCGCGTGCTCCCCTTTTCAGAAAAGTAAGCAAACTTCTTCGGGCTTCACGACGTGAACGACCGAGAATCACTGCTGACGTCGTACGGATTAAGGTTTCTGGAGAAGATTTTGTTAAATAAGTAGCGAGAAGACACGCTACCGTCTTCTGGGAATCTTATGCGTTACTCGTATCGGTATGTTATAGTGGCTTGTGCTATACGTATATAATATGAGTCCGTCGTGAGTCATTCTCATAGACGGCGAATCGTTCGTGAAATCATCCCGTTCTTCGACTCTGCGGCTCTTCTGGAATTCGCGAGGGAGGAGCGTTCCCAGGATTAGGTGTCTATGTATGGTATATACGGCGAGAGTGAAGGAAGGAAGCAGCCGAGGAGGATCTTAAGAATTCCTTACGCGAGAGTATAGGGGGATATGGGAGATGAGTGGATAAGATGGTGGTAAATAAAGTAAAGAGAACGAAGCAGAATGAAGAGAGACGAAGAGTAAGGGTGGGGGGGGGGGGGGTTGCTAATTGTAAGGAAAATTCGAGGACACTGGGCGCGTGTCATTATCTTTGAAATATATCACCTTGCCTGCGAATTCCTACGTGTGGCTGAAACGAGCACGTACGTGTATATATATATATATAGACAGTAGGGATTCTGTGAACGGTATGTAAAAGAAATAAGGAGACTGCGAAAGACGTATCCGAGGTTGAGAAGGTGGCTAAGAAGGTCCATAGGGCAAGGTGGAGGAAGGAGGTGTATATGACGGCTGAAGAAGTGGAGGATAAATAAGAATGGAGGTATCCGAGAGTCATTCTACGTATCAATTAGAGACGCCGCTATTAATTTCTGAGAGCCAACAGACACGTTAACAGAGAATATCATTTTTCTCACTGAACCGTAAATGCCCGTCGTAGCGCGCATCGAGCTCACCAGAAATCTTATTCTCTTTCTAGGTATACGGGGACATAGCCAGAGTCCTCGGCTTCTACTGGTATGAGATTTAGGTGAGTGCCGCCTGCGTTTCACTAACGAAATCTTGTTTTACCTAATCTTGGGAATCGCGTTGGCGCGACGTCACCCGCCATTAATAGATACGTCAGCAGCTGTTAATTAAGCACTGCCATTGGGTTCGTCATTAATCCTGTATTCCCTTCAGGGATTTCTTTAGGCAAGATACTCGCTATGGACTTTCACGTACACACCGTTGTTAAAGGTATGTACACAATTTGTTCATCGACGGAACACAGTAAATTTATGTGAAATTTTCTTCTTTTGTTTATCAAGGATTTATCGGTATGTTGTGGGATGCTGCGTATTCCATAATTATAGCAGGCAAGGCTTCGACACTCTGAAACTGTCGTGATCCTCTTGGTTAAGAGATGGTAATTGTAATGAAAGGAGGCCATCCGAAAGTGACGACAACGTCGAAGAGACTTTCGTCACGGATGGCCGCACCGATGGCACCCTGTCGATGCAGACAAAACGCAACAAAACCCTAATGGGGAACTGAGTAACAAAGTCGATTCCACGAGCCGCTGTCACACCTCGAATGTCAGGTCTTCACGCATCCCTGAAATCAGCGAGGGCCTCTTCCACGTCTGGCCGAGCCTGAGGTGATCATATACGTGTGTCCCTTTGGCTCTTAGGATGGAATCCAGATCATCTCTTCTGGCGAGTTTTCAATCTTTCGAGAATTCCCAAAGCCCGTAACGGCCACGATACTTACGGATCATCGAAACAAATTTACGACCACGCACGGAATTCTTCCGTGAGACCACGCCTTGCGTCTTAAGTGCTCCGTAGACCGCTTTCTTCTTTTTTATACAAAATAAAGAATCATTTTTTGTTTGCTTTAATAAAAAGAAAAAAAAAGAATTTCTGTCCCTGTTCGATATTAGTTTAAATTGCCTTCATCAACGTATGTACTCCAGACATATATATTGGGTATATATGTATACCCAACTCCTCAGTTTTAAGAATCATATTTTCCTTGTACCAACAAGTCATTTCGTTCTTCATGAATTCACAAGTGTAAATAAGTACTAAATTGTCTACAGTGTGTACTTCAACTAATTTATGAGAAACAGACTAGAATATGTCGTCCATGTTCATTTGACAAGTTCACACAAAGTATTAGTACCGGTTGACGAATGATCGACGAAACACACCTCATAGCAATCCTAGAGCGGTTATTACACAGGAGTCAAGATACAGTCACCAAGCTGTCAGATTGTCATCATCATGAATGAATATGATTTCCATTGAACGAAACAACCGTGTAAAATTGTCCTTCGGAAAGATTCCGCGTAAATTTTTTTTCATCATCCTCGTACCTATATGTATAGATGGACTCGCTAGCGAACAAGAGGAAATGATTCACGATTTAACACCTTAAGGCACGTATTGCACCGCACAATGTGTCACGAGCTGCCCGCAACAACCGGCAAGTTTTTGTCGCTGGCTACGAGGCGACAGGTAAGTTCGCACCTAAACAGGTTGTCATTCGAGGTTTGAGGACGTTCCCAATTAGTCATTCCTAACAGAATACTTTAAAACGCGTCCGCTCCGTAACCCTTGCGTCACCGTGTAGAATTCGAGAGACAGAAACCCCGTGGTTTTCCAAGAAGATAAAACATTCCAGTTGCCGCCCGTTTCCGTTTCCTGCTTTCGCACGACCCGCAGACGATGAACTCATTCCTTTGGTAAGAAGACAAGTAGAAAGTGAGATGGAGGAAGAAAATGACAAAGAAAAAGCATCAAGCCAGACTACATGTCCGAGGACATTACTTGGAATCCGAGACCGACGTGGCCATTGTGTTTTAGAAGCCGCGACGAACGTTATAGATACAGTATCCATATTACAAGAAATAAGGAGAAACTCGCGTGGAAATTATCGCGTCCTTCGGTCAGAAAGAAAACCATTAGAAGGTCTCGTGCCTTTATTGGTGATTTTATTGACGAAACGCCCCGAGTCCTACTTTATGATGGGGCACCGTTAACTTTACTGCGCGAACAGAGTTTAACTCGGGTCGTATCGTGTAATAAATTGCATTGCAGGTTGAGAGCCAAGCATTATGTTTGCTTTGGTTCCCTTGTCAAACATATGCCGCGTGGATCCCACTCCCTCTGCGTACGTATATAGAGAACTCTGGACCTCTTATTTCCTCCCTTAGAATATACAGTTATAGATAACCACACGTGCTATGGTATTCCCATAGTCTTTAACCATGGAATTCAATTTTACGTCTTTTACCTATACCTATACGCAGGATACCTATATACTTTCAATGCTTTTTCAGGACCGATCACCATTTATCCTTCACTGTATGGCGTTCGACGGTATATAGAATTGACGATGATAAATAATTACCACTTCGGTCAATTACACATTCCAAATATTATCAGGAGTTTGAGAGATCGTTACTGTAAGTCCAGATCATAATTATAAGGCGTGCGAAATACCGTTACGAAGCTCATCGATGATTTTATAATATGAGATATAAGATTTTTCGTCATTGCTAGAACCACGTTTATTTCGCGCCAGAGATCATTAAGATAAACTGTCGGAATTCCGATTATGGTAATCTCGTTTATAGTAATCTGGTGTTACGCTGACTATCCTAAACTGTGGTAATACGTTATATATTATATGACTATATCTAAATTAAAGTAGGGTTATCACTTTTCTAAATGCCGGCAAAAAGTAAAGGCTCTGGCACGCGAGCTTCCAGCAGCCGTCGGTCCACTCGTGCAGACGAACAAGGCGCGTTTAACTAATTCGGTTATTAAAATGTATGTCCTTCTCTGGTCCCTTTGTAGCACGCGAGCCAAGTGCCGTAAAAAGGCACTGGATATGCGACATTAGCATTAGCATTAGCATCGGAACGAGCGGCTAACCAGAGGGGCTGAGAACCCGGCATAAGGTGGACGTACGGCGCGACGTGCCTTGGGTTTCAGCGAGGATTCATCATAGGTGTTTTTGAATGACATAGAAACCAGTGACAGTTCGATCCTTCACTCGAGGTTAGTTGCGAGTCCGAAAAATTTATGGTGATTCTCATGTACGCGACTTTCAACAAGCTCTACTTACATGCATAAATGTTCGTTACTCTTTCATAGTACTGACGAGGCAGGAATGCCGTTGATCCGCGTAAAAATCTATTTGAGATTGTCACGGGAGTTATGGTAATCGGTCGCATAATTTCCTCGTTTCTCATGTTTTCACTCTGGGAGAGCGATTCCGGTTTTGTTGTCGTTCACAAGAGTGAAAGGAAGAAGGATATGAAAACTATAAAGTCTATGGGTTGAAAAAAAAAAGGAGTCGCCTAGCACTGAGGACCGAGAGAAAAGAAGCACTCACGAAGAAACTAAGAGGGAAAAGAAGAATTCTGACAAAGACCGACTCGAGTCTTGCTTTCTCGAGGGTTCTTGTAATTTGTCTTATTATGACAAACGCAACGAGCCTCGCAGAGGAATTACTTTGTATATTTTATTTTTATAAAATATTATCGACACTGCGTGCTATTCATTGTGCAATTGTCAGAGGGATTTGCTAATAAAATTTATTAATAATCGATAGGACCAATATAGATACTCCCAATATTATATACATACATATATACCCATCAGCCTTTAATGGCCATTGAAAACGTCCTGGCAGTCGATCGTTAAATTTCAATCAGACACTTCGACTAGTTTCGATCATTGATTCAGTAAAATACGCTTGAAAAGGGCTCGACTAACATAACTGTCCCAGTGCGCAAGCTGGAAATGATTTTGTTTCGATATAGCTCGTTAACCGAGAACGCAGCGTTCATGCATAACATAGTAGCCCGGGTGGACGAGCATAGAGAACGTACGGGAAATAGAAAGTAGATTTCTCAACGGCAAATAAATAATTTAATGGGATGTAATCGGTTCGCTTAGGGGACATTCAATATACCGTATAGTATCCAGGTATCGGATGCTCGTCTTTACACGAGAAAACACGTGGTTCAACTAGCGTAATACGTTGCAGTAACCACGTGGGGTTTTTGAAGACTAATTAATTTTCATCGGACACCCGGCTCTTCCTGTTTAAGGTAAAAAAATGAAGCATAGGTATAACGTAATACGTGTACGTAGCACGGTGTATAAGTGTTACACCAGTATTGTCGCGTAACGTAAAGACGAATCGAGACAAAGAGAGAAAAGTAAGGGAGAGCGAGAGAGAAGGAAAGAGGTAAAAGGGCAAAGAGAGGAAGAGCCTTCCATTATCATGAAAAAGTGCAAAGCTCAATACGTGCTACTTGTGGCACTGCAGACATTTTCAAAATAGAGGAACAAAGTGAACGTTTGCGAGATATGAGTGGGAGAGACAGGACTGTATCTTTTTATATTTTTCGTTTTACAGCCAAAGCAAAGTACAAACTCTTTAACATAGATACTGGGACGAGTACCTAAGTACCTAGTGTACACTATAGGAAAAATGATTTTTCTCTTAGCTATTCTTACTCGTTCTATATTTCTTTTTTTTTCAACGTCTCCCCCCCCCCCCCCACTCCACACCAGCTAGCGCTTGGTGGCTCGCACGCGGCCTTTCTGTCTCCTCGCGAAGCGTTCGACGCCGACGTGTAGTTTTTGTCCCGGCGGCGCCGCCGTGTTCCCTCGGGACGGCGGCGCGCCTGACACGACGGTGACGAGGAGGAGTAGAAGGAGGAGAAGGGACAGGACGAGGACGTAAAAAAGCGTGGACGCGATATAAATGTGAGAGATTTAAAAGTTAGTGATCACGGTCGTTAGAGGGTTCGCGAAGGGCCCATGTCCGATGTCTCCGGTATCTATAACGTTAATGCGTTACATACCTGCCCACTCGGCTCCAAAGCCTCGAAGTCCACGTGAAGTATAAATTACGTAACGGAGCGGAGCCATGGATGTATAAACCATCTTCGCATTATCGTATACCTACCTGTACATACGTTATACTCGTAAACCGCGAAACAAATCCCGGCAAAGAGGCCTGCGGCAAACGCGATTCGCGGTATGTAATATAGTCGTTGCCTGCTTTATGGAAGACCATTAATGAAATCGCGGACAGGTTTGTCAGTACCGCGAGAATTATGTTGTCGAAACTCTCTATAGCTCTTCTACTGGATGTTATATCTATCGGTATATATAGCGGCACGCTTTGCGATTTAACATCGTATCAAACGTAAATCCTGCTGGAGTACTTTCCAATTGCAACTTCTAGTAGTCGAAGCATGGTGGTCCATAAGATCTGTCCTCGTTCTCTCTCTCTCTCTCTCTCTCTCTCTCTCTCTCTCCCTCTTACACCCTCTATCGATTAATCACTCCGTCTCTGTCACTCTTTCTCGCGAAACCGTTCCCTGCACTTATTATACATATACCTGGTGAATTGAGATCGTAGATTGATATCTGAATGACTGCTATGCTTTCTTTTATTCCTATATCACGATAGTCCAATGGCTTCTTATTATGGGACAATCGAACTTCATATCGGATCAATCGATATTCCAACGTCATCGGTGCGATCGTGCCCACCCGTACTAGCTACTCCCGCCATTAAACATTCCCACGGCCGCCGGTGGTCATTCAGGAGTCCTAAGAGGGCCCTAAGGGGCTAGAGCGAGCAATAAATATGCAGGGAGGAAAGTAAACGAAAGAAAAATGTATAATCCAGCCAAAAAGTTCTGTGGGTAAATTATATATACTCGTATAGCGTGCAGTAATAGGTGGCATCATCGTGAGTCGTTCTAGCACTCCGTAGGTATTAATAATGTTGATAAATCAGCGTTAATGCAGAATAGAGGATATGGCTGCTGTAGGAAGAGAGAGAGAGAGAGAGAGAGAAAGAGAGAGAGAGAGAGAGGAAAATAAAAGGAAGAAGAAGGACCTCCTGGACGGCCACGCCAGGCGTTTAGTGTCCTGGCAGGCAGCGGGTGTCCCACGAAAATACACTTCACGCACTCCTATAAAAGTTGACTCCTTTGGGGCCCCCCTGCGACAAGCGGTTTCCGTGTGCGGTGCCGCGGTAACAAGTGTCCGTAGGAGCGAGGCGCGTGCATACGTAGGAACCTTAGATGCGTACACGAGTGTGCACTTGTCACACGAAATCGGCAGTAAAGACGCTGGACGTCTTCATCCCGGATCAGATGCTGCGGAGTCCCTTCCACTTTTAAATATCTCTATAAATAATCGATTATATGGCGGCCGTTAAATGTCTTAATGAGCGAGGGACAAGTTTCCCGAGTAGCCGACTGTACAATCTTCTCTTGCCTTTCATTGTGCTCACGGAGGATTCCTCGTGTCAGCACTTCTGACATTACCGATACTCTTGCTGACAGACGTTACTAAAACGTATCAGAGACCGTGTTACAGTTCCGACTAACCGGTATACACAAGCTGTCGTCTGTCGTCAAGGAAAAATCTTGCCGGTAGCATTATAAGCTGGGCAAGGCGATAGTATTTTCTTACTGAAGAGTAAACGGGGTCTTGCGGCGGATCTTGATTGGCCTCTTGGCAATTAGGTATGGAGACGCGTTGAATTCTTACACGCGAAGGTGAAGGGATAAGAAAAATTAGTCGATTGGAATCCTCGATAGAAATTGCAAGTTTCTTTGAGAATGGATTATAAAGGTCATTAACCATCGGGGGTTAAGGATGTATGAGTACGTATGGAGAGGAGTCGGTGAATCTTCAAACGGAAAAAAGACAGCGGCACCTTAGGTATAAGTATTCGAAAGTATTCTCAAAGAAGACAAACCGCAGCTCTCGTCGCGACGCAGGTATACCTTTGTCGCCGTTATCTCGGGGCGTCGATCTGCGACGCCCCGAGACGCCTCCCTGACTTCTTGGAATTTTCGAAAATCGGGAAAACTCGGTTACGCGAGGTTGATACAGTCGATTCTCCCGTATATACGAGTGTCATTGGTAATGATAGTTTTTGAGAAAATTGATGATTTCAAAAAATCCCAATGACGATTAACAGAGTGAGTCTGCTGGTCTTTGAATTTTTCCAATATACCTGTACTATATTATATACGGGGACTGCTGTATACGATTTTCTTACGGCGAAACGAATGACGAAGTGCCGGGCAATGACTCGCATTAAAAGAGTAATGACTCGCCAAAGGCAGCGTGACATAATAGGGAACGCGGATGTCATTCGTGAAAGGTTTAGGTACGAGGACATTATTACATTGAGATGTCTTCGCTTGGTCTCAGGCAACGTAGATAGTTTTGGTCCGACCTACTCGTTAAAATATTGGAATGTATCCTTTCATTTCGCTTTGTCACTTTTGGTTTTGGGAGCCCACGAACCATGCACACCGTGAGCCACGTCCGAGCGGCAGCCCACGGGTACTCGCGAGGGCACACGGGGACTTCAGAGAAGACCGAGATCTTATCATCAGTCGGGCCGCCAGCTTCGGTTATCGTTGGTGTCGATTTTCAAATGGCGTGCTTCTATTTTTGGAGAGACGGAGAGGAGAGCCACGCGATATTATTTTACACACCGGGTGCTCCGCTCCGTACGGTCGTCTCTGTTCTTGGCTCTTCCTCTCGATGTCCGTTTAACGTGTCAGCGCGTTTATGGTGTTTTTACCGATAAGGATCTCTGCCGCCGCTGAACCTCTATTACGTTGGTACCTACGGCACTCGTACGCTTTGTGTATCTACTGGGTATTAGCGATAATAATCCGGCTTTTGCGGCACTGTCATTCCGTAATTGATAATTCGCACCTTCAAACCAGATCGGATTGATTAATACTAGGAATCAGGGATACTGACTCATATAGATATATATGTATATACGCGCACAGAGAATTAATGCAGAGTATAAAAAAGAAGGAGAAAAAGAAACTTGAAATATACAGTCCACCTATTTATTTACGATCAATTTTAATGTATGGGCGGACATAATAAAAAAAAAATTTAATCCGTTAATTAAAAATGATTAAAAAATATGTATATCAACACCTCAACAAGATTCCGTATTGCACTTGGGTGATCCCACGCGTAATACAGGGTGTTCCATAGGGATATCGGGTGTTCCCGACAGGAGTCATCGAACAGGACACCTTATCCTCGAAATTTGTCCTTCGTTTTAGCATAGCCTAATCGCCGGGGCCAAGCAGCTACCGTATAAGAAGTAGCTGCGGGTAAAAGGGTGTCCGTCTACGCGGAACTCATGACAGCCGTTTACGGGGATCGACTCCCCGTAGGCCGTGATATCGTGTTACCTAAGACTTTTCGGCTTTCCCATTGGTTAGGATATTTCAGGACCAAGGGAAAGGACTGGATGCGGCGCATCCTTGTAAAGGGCTGCTTGCGTGCGACTAACATTATGCTAATGCATATGAGCGTGTATAGTATACATAAGCGTGTAGGGCGTCGGGACGATATTACACGTGAGAGACTACAACGACGCCAGTGGGGTTATACGCGTACGTTATATGTGTGAACCAAGCAACGCCATAACTCCTGGCCAAAACTAATTACGGTGGGGCTACTTAGGCGGCGGCCCTCCCTTTTGTTTATACGAAATCTCATTTGAATACATTAACAGGAGCTGATACCGTATGTAACGTGCGACGTGTGACACGAATCGATTAGCTGGAAGCAACTCCGAGCAAAAGTCGGCCATTAACCGTGTCGATCCTATAATTTTATTATTCATATATTTTTTTTCTCTGGAAGACCCCCCAGACAGTTTAGCACAGTAAAGACCATCCGCGATACTAATTTTTGTAAATTGCAGTCCGTGGGTGTCGACTTCTCTGTCCCGGCAGAAATACACGTGCGACTGTTGGATTGGAGAAAAAAAGCAGTCCTACGAATGGATATGAGAATCGCTACTGCATTACCAGAGCACACGTGTTCGAAATCACACCAGTTAGGAGAGACGTAGTTGACGCATAATGGCCGTATAACAACTAACTCTTACTTGGTATGTATATATGTAGATAATGTATACTCGTGTCTCCGGCGCGTATGAGCCAGCTAAATAAACCTAGGCGCAAAACCCACGTATGGATCGTAACGGTGGCAGCAGTGACGTTGAGACTGATTCGAATGCATTTCAGTGCAACATGCACCAGATGCAGCCTCCAATACCGATTCCGAAGGAACCATGTCGATCCAAGAGGAACCGATCTCATGGGCTTTCATCCATAACCAAAGACCATATTTACGATCGGTCGTTATTCCTGAGCATTCCAGGGGTGCAGTGCTACTCTAGTTGATGTATAGGACATAGAGGGCTGGCGAGTGTCGCGAATGCAATCTTAAATGGTCTTGGGAGGCTGGAAGGTTATGTACCTACAACTTTGAACTCTCCGCCATTGTTAGGAACGAGTACAAGTCATTGTCCCGTGCATTAGAAAGCTGAATCTGAATACCGATATCGTTGCCATTCGGCTATACGGATGAATGTATATAGGTGCAGTGCTATACGAGCGCGTAACGTAATGCCTATATGCACGCGTGCATTTATTATTGCACTCCATAAAGCAATAGCGCGGTACGTAGGTACGTGCAATACGAGAAACGTTGGATTTTACTTATACACGGTGGTAGGTATAAATAGTTGTAAACGCGGGCGCGAAAGGTCTCCGACTGATATAGTAAACTCTATTGTTTCCCTGGTGAGGAGGTTCCCTGCCGATTATGCACTGGGAAACTGCACGGCAAACGTGACTGCAAATGCATCTGGCACGAGCGTGGAACAAAGGGATGAAAATGATAATCCAAGTGCCTGGTATACCTAGTTGATGTTATCCAATTCCTATAGGATTTTTAAACAATTTATTTTTTTTCCTCCTCAACGTGCATCTGCGGTATACAAATCGTTATTGGGTCGCACGTGCAACTTTTTTCATGGTATTGATCTAGATATTTTTCAAGCAGCCATAGGAGCTCAAGAGACCCACCAAGGTAGGTTTTTCATAAAGATCGAACGTCTACGATCAATCTCTTTAAATCTCTCAGCTTCTGTGTAAATTAGCCTCAAGTTATTTTGATCGCACTCTAGTAGCTTAAGATCTGGGACGAGGATCAGAGTGGGTCTGTTTTATCTCGGAGCAGTTGTGCACCTGCCTTTCGTCGCGATAGCCATATTTTCTTGAATCACCGTATAAAATAAAGTTTGATCATTTTTTAAAATTCCTCTATCAATAGATCAGCCATTATTTTCACCAAGTCTTTGAAGTCTATGAACGAAATTTATCCCGCTGCATTGTCCGATGCTATTCGCACGTATAGGTTAATGCTTATATGCGACATATTTAACACAGGTAACGTATGCACCTCGGTCCACTCTGTGTACCGTTATAGACGTGACATTACCTTATCTCATTGTGAAATCGGAATTTCGTCCTGCGTTTGTCCGTTCGTCAGTCAGTCTGTAAGTCCAGGTGTATCTCTTTGAAGTAGTACGTATGTAACTATAGGTACACCATATATAAGTAACGTGTGCGTGCATATATATATATATATATATATATATATATATATATATATATATATATATATCGCGAGTCCGAGTTGTTTCACAATACTCTCGGTTTAAACGCCTGATTTTGAATCGCAAAAGACGAGCAACCGATGTAACGATAGGAACCCATGGACCCGCCTACATTATTCAACGAAAACCAGTCGGCCCCCTTTATCTCAGGCGTATAGTTATTCGCAGCCAGGTGAATATTACACAAATTGGATAGAATAGCGTCTAGTTAACTCCGATTTCTCTGACAATGTTAATACAAAGAATTATACAATTGATCGAGAGTATACGATACTTTGTCTAGATTCCCTCCTATGGGACTCGTATACAGTGTCCTCAGTCTTTCTTTGGAATATACGGATATATAAGTATGTATATACACTTCAGAAATTCATAGCTACTTTTCTGGGAAAAAGGACGAGATTGACACAGTCCAAAGATAAAGCTATGAGCTTTATTTATTCGTGATAGGAGCACCGGAGTGCTAATGGAAAAGCATGGTTTCGAGAATCAGCTGGGTACACAATGTGACTAATCTAGTGATATTATATGGCCTGTTGAAGAAAAAAAAAAAAAAAAACGCCTGTAGGTTTAACCTCAAACGAGATAGAAAATGTGTCTCTATATATCTATAAGGTGTTTCTCTATAGACGTTACCATAAGAATAATTTAATTCTCCCTGTGTTCAAACGTCCGAGTATCGTACAGTCAGTGGCACGGGCATAGATGCAGTCACGATCGGCATGGCACCTATAGGTAATTAGGAGAATGTAGTCTCCCCAGGAAAGACTATTCGCCAGGCAGGGTGTTCCGCTTCGAGTTCGTTCGTTCTCAGGCCAGGATCAAGGGGGGAGCCAGAAGAGGGTTTGGGGTTCGCCCGACAAGATGTTAACACGTGTGTTCCCTTCCTGAGTGTTGGTGCGAGCCAAGGCAAGGCGAGGTGACACGATGTAATCTGAGACAGCCGACTTCGACTTGGAGTTGGCTGGACCTTGCTTTTGCTTTGCTTTACCTTGCCTCTCCATGGCTGCCTTGCTTTGCTTCGCCTGACCGGCAGACTGGACTGGTAGAAGCGAACTGGAATCATGGAATAAACTAAGGAACGAACCAGTAGGCTGTGTCACTTATGCACATTGGTGGACTGGCAAAAGCTTTGGACTTTTCGCAAGTTCATCTGGCTTTGCTTTCTACGGTCTGGTATTATGTACACGTACCTGAATAAAGAGAGTACCAAGGGAATGCATTATGTTAAACATGAAGAATTGGATTCACATTGCCGACGATTCTGTAGGATACTGGTATAGACCAGACGATGTTCCGCTACGTACCGGCTGGCCTGTGAACTGTTTCCAACAGCACGCGACTTTGTCGACTTTAAAAGCGCATTTAAACGTTACACGCTCGACGTTTTGCGACGCTTAATTAAATGGCTTAGGCAGCGCGACCGAGCCGTCCGATGGCGACGTTGAGAATTCTCCTGTCTGGGAACGTCTTCCGGGAGGAAGTTGTCTGTTATCGCTCAGCGAGATCCTTATTTGATTTCTAGCGTGAGATCCTTGGGATTCAGAAAGGCACCGTGACATAACCTACAGGAACAAGAGTTCACGTATCGCACTATACCGTGCTGCATTTTGTTTTAATAAGAGTTGAAAAAAAAGTGCGAATCTCGTTAGAGCATTTGTACCGTGGCAACGAGCAAAATTTACATAGTTAATACAACGGGAATGTTTGATGAGTCTTTGCCCCAGTCAGTCCGGAATTTCCTTTCGACACGGTATATTTTTTTATCTTCCATTTCGTGAATCATTTCTATTGCATCCTGGCAAATGCCGTCGATACGCGAAAGACCGGAAGTGCCGTCGTATGTGCGACTGCGAACACGACAGCGGATCAAGTATTAATGCTGTTTGTTTAATACACATTTCAGGCTAAATGCAAAGAGACAAACGAGCAGGTAGACAGACACAAAGAGAAGCGGAGACAGCTAAGCAAACATCTAGTCTCGTTTGGTACTGCCGTGTGAGGTCCTATCATGAGTGCATGTGTGATGTGTATATATATGTGTATCTAATATATATCAGAATGCCCGCGCGCACGATGGTCTCTCTTGCACTTTCAGGTATGTTCTCACGTGTTTCTGCCTCAAACTGCATATCTATACACATACATATACGGTGAAAGGTTTTCGCAAAATAACGCAGCTTCCTTTGATATTTAGCTTTTTGTCACCTACCGTAGTCATTTCGAATGTAGGTCCCTGTTGCCGAGGTTGCGCAGGTAGTCGTGTATGTATACTACTTAACGCTGCATCATTCGGAATAGCAATCCCGGCTGATTGTATATTTATTCAAAATATTTGAATGCGCCAAAGAATTCGCGCTGACCATATTCTCACGTGATGTAGAAGTGAAAAACTTCTTGAAGCTAAAAAAATTCAATCGTGTAATTGAATGTAATCGAGTGATTGTCATTACTCCGCGGTAGGTATAGAGGTATACGCCAGAATCATTAAGAACGGAACGAAATCCTTCCTATTACCAGATCATTATCGGTCCTACAATCTATAATTTTCCGCGATTCGCATTGCATAACTAGAACGTAAAAGTCGGTTTGATAGATATAGACGTATTAAAAAAAAGAAAGAAAAAAAAGTAAGCAAAGCTCGTTTGCACGATTCAAGTGAACCCGGTGTTGGTACCCGTATAATTCTGACAGATTGATATAACCTTGCAGCATCGAAGAGGAAAGGAATCGTAAGTATACTCGAGTCTGTTCTCGATGGAATTTCCTAATACCTCCTACTTTTCTAGGAAGTCATTCCTAGATTGTATTCGTGCCTGGTCCGTCTGTCCGTCTGTCTGTTCGAAAACTCGACATGACATCCTCCCGTGTATAGGAAAGATCTCTTCGTCCTCGTCTCTCATTCACGCTGTACAACGATTCCTTCGTCGGTTCGAGGAGAGTTTTTATTTAATTGCGTCGAGCGAAGCAACCAAATGATAGGGAGTAAAAAAGTGACGCGACGCCCGTTCCACGTATACGTGCGCGCATAGATGGGAAGGAATAGGAAATTACGCACGGACGACTAAACGTGCATAATGAAACGGCGATTCTTATCTAGCTAGGAGGTTATGGGAGATTTTGAGATCTGGATCCCTCTGTATATGGTATACGGGAACGCCGTTGGTAGCCGGGACGGCGGGACAGGTAGTTGTCCCGGCGCAGGTACCTGCTGCTACGAGCGTATCCGAGCCGAAGCAGAGGAGGATGAAAAGAAGTTTAGCTGTCCTATTATACGAAATAGATCAACTTACATAGCGCGAGAGGCGAGGGGGAGATAGAATTTTCGACGAGCCGAACGTCCATCCCGTCACAACATGGTGTCACTTCGCTGTCAAACCAGATTAGGCAAATAGGTAGTATTTCATGAAGGATTCGGGTTTTCCTTGGTGGACGCCTAGGTACGTCAAGGATACACCGCAAGCAGCATTAACTGGTAATACCGGGTGTCTCAGCGTGAATAACCTCACTTTTCGTTTCTTCCCTTCCGATGACGTAGATGGATGGCGGCACCACGGGATAACCTGCCTCCTCTTTTGTTCCGACTCGATAACATCAGCAAGATCTCAAGGGAACGCTCACTGGGCTCACGTTTTGCGCCTCGAGTCCGCGACACGGATAGCCAGGATGTTTATTGCTACCGTTAATTACTTTATGGCGAGTCATTACTGTCATAGCCCGGTCATTCCGCGAAGATAATGTATTACATAGCTAGCGCGTCGTAACTCCGATGGGAGAAACTCGCCGACCACGTGGGCGACGGCAGCGCGCCTAGCGGATGGAACTCGAGACAGCCATTGTAAATCCTATAGAATTGTTTTCCTCCTACGGGAAAGCATTTACCTGATGCTCGGAATCGCTTAGGAGACACCGGTAGCATGCCGCGTTAATTAACGACTACCGAGGGAAGCCACGTTCTTCGAGACACCTGAATCGCATGCTATTTAACGTGTGCGTACCTTCTGTTTCTGAAACGTTCTCAATACGTGTATAGTAACCGGTGCTCGTTTGCCCGTTGCAACATCGCGAACTTGCATCTGCAACGGCGTGCTAATTCGGCTAAATGGTTAATTGCTTAATTCCATTTAATACGCCTCCGATCCGGTTGGCTGCGCCTTCTGCTTTCCTGGGCCGCTGGCTGTCCGTCTCGTACGGCCTCCTCCTTAGGAGGACCGAGGATCCTCAAGGCGGACTTCCATGAGCACGCGGGCACAGGATGGAGGACCTCGGGGGTAGGGAGGGGGGTTTAACGTCGGTCGATGCCCGCCGATCCCCGAAAGAAAGAAATCGCGGGCATAATTAGCGAATGATTGATCGATGCGTGTCGCCGTAGCTATGCATGCGCATTGCTTTGGGTTTTCGCTCTTTTTCTTTTACTTTAATTTAGTGCTCTCCCCCTTTTCGGCTGCCATACGTAAGTACGTATCCCGTGCATACGCGCACGTACCTACGTACTGATCTCAGGATGCATACGTGCATACGCGCATACCACCCGCCAGAGACTAAACCCTTTGGGTCCGGATGGATACATCGATTTTCGCAAGGTACGTTCGAGGTACGATTCGAATGGCGTCTACGTGCCTTGTATTAACATAGCCGACGTTCCACGTAATTTTATATTAATTTATTCCCTTAATAACAGCCGCGAGAGACTTTCCAAAGAAGCTTAAATAATCCTGCGAATTGGACGTAAGTCCTGCTGCTGCCGTCTTCTAATGCTTTCGACACTTTAGTCTTTGCGTTTGAATTGCGGGCTGTACGGTACTGCTTAACCTGATCCTACGTGAATACGTCATATCGCGAGAAAATAAATAGATAATAAAGCGAAGTGGTCGGTTAGGACTCGTTTCATGATTATTAGAATGAAACTCGATAAAGATGCGGATTACCGGAGTCAGGACCGTAAAATTCTCTTGAGCCGGTCTTAGCCATGCCGTTTTACGACTCTGTTTGGAATTTCGCCTCTTTCTCTCCCGCTACAAGCTACTCTTACTCTCACTCTGTTTTATATAGCTGTGGCACACGGTTTTGCAAGACGCTCGTGTTCCACTTGGGAATATTCACTGCTCGATACATTACGAGACTATTATGGGACTCGGTGTCCTTTTCCCCTACTATATTTACGATTGGATTTAGCTGATTCGATTAGGTGATCGTCCACATATTGATACCTCTTACCATATATATGCATATCATATACGTATATATATATACATATATACACATATGCGTATATTGAATCGTAATTTTACCTTAATGCAAGGTCTATCGCGCGAAAGTCGTTAAGAGTGTCTTCGTATTAACTCCAGCAGGAGAGCTCTAATCAGAGAGAACTGATGGGAAGCCATCTCTAACCGTTAAGAACGGGATAAATTTGGGACTCACCTGTAACAAAAAAAAAAATAAAACACATTAATTATCCGGCTGGCGTAGCACACAGATTGCGGTCGGTATAGTAAACAAGTAAAAAAATCCGAGTAGACACTAAAATGCCAATTATAAAGAAAATAAAAACTGTATCACGAGGAAGAGAATGGTGAGTTGCGTACAGCGAGAGGCGCCCCGGTAGCAAAGAGAATGCATTGAGTAAACCCGTACCTTCGCCTCAAGATCAAAGATCAATGCCCAGTCGAAGTCGATTTGAAACGCGAGCGCATTGCATAGTCGCGCAAACATTATTATACCCCTGTCCACTTTATATACAGTGGCTGCGGAGCGTAGGTACGTACGTGCGGACGTGGGGTACGTACCTGGGGTACATACGCACGAATCCGAAAGTAAGGGAATGCGAAAAGGGGTTTAGAGGATGGATAGCAACGTGGCCGTTGCAAACTGTATGTTAATCGAATGCGCATCCGAATACGGAATAAGGATGGTAGCCATCGAGAGTTCGGTATAGCCATTCTGCCTATGTCCTGTGGGCCTCTGCTGGAGCCTTTTCGTCTTCTTCCTCTTCGTGCTCTCCGTCATCGTCGTTGTCGTCGGCCTTGTGCCTGATGCCGGCGCTCCGTCAACGCTGCATGAGAAACGAAAACCTTCCGATTCTACCGGTTCGAACTCCGTGGTTTCCTCCGTACCTTGGTACCTTGATACCACACAGTAACATCGGTGTATGTCATACAGAGTCGATTGGTCAGGGCATCCACAACCTTAGGTCTCCATAGTATACATGTGTCATGTATCAGGCATGCACGTACCCACATACGTGATACTCGTGGAAGTAGATACGCGGAACGTGGACGTCCGCTCGTCGCCGATCCGTCTGCTCCGTCTCTTCCTTCTGTCGGATCGTCCGTGCACATGTCACGGGTACACCCCGTTGCTTGAATGACAAGGAAACGGGAACGTAAAGTATTGCAGGTTGCGTTGAATGCCACGCTGCACCTCAGGTGGTCTTAGAGAGAAGGTAGAGCCAGTGTTGGTAACTTGGAGCGATCCTTGGCAATAAATTGGAATACGGTATGGCTTCGTTGAGAAAACGTATTATCATGAGTGTAGAAGCCAAGACGTAGGATACGTGTATGGAGATGTGGTTGAAGTTGGATGTTCTTACACTACGTGCAGAGATATATAGGAGTGGAAAGCATGTGGAATTGGTGGTTTTAGCTACCGGTACGTAGTACGTGTCTTCGTGCTTAGGAGTGGCACTGGGGATTATTTTTTTGGATAAGATTTGAGGAATCTTTTAAGTAACCGTTCAGGCTGGCAGAACTTGACGAAGGACACGACGTATTGACGTGCCTTTGTATCCTGAAGTGACGACTGAGTTTATCCTTGTGGAATTATCTCTTGTGATGAACTGTACTAGGATGGGGGTTTCTTTTCTATTCTCAGACTGCAGGTAGCTATTTGCATTGCTGTCGGTATACTTAATAATCCTCATGGCGAATGGAGTAACGGAGTACCACGTTGGGTATTTCGTCAGGATTAAGGGAGGAAGTGCTGGTCTGGTATGGTACTGGTATAACCCGGATGTCTTTTAGATTTGACTGTACTTCATGGCTATAGGTGTTTCGCCTTAGCAACCCAGAGGCACTTTAAAAATCTAGACCACCCAGCGACCCTTTTCCTGGTGCGTGGAGGGTGCAGCGCATATTGTACCTATGTACGTGCGGTATAGCTATACATATGAACGTGTGAGGGAAGGTGCTTCACAGAACATCACACTGCACGTACCTACCCCACGTTCTGATGAGGGTGCCGAGGGAGGAGCTGGAGGGTCGGTTGTGGTGCTTAGCTTGGTGCAGTCCTCCTAGATATAGATCATGCGATAGCGCGGAGGGGTTATTTTTAGGGTAGGGTAGGGTTTGCCGAGTGTAAAAGTGCGAAAAGGGACGAGAATCGAGGCGAGACAGAGGGAGGGTGAAGAGAGAGGGAGGGAGAGAGAGAGAGAGAGAGAAAGAGAGAATAAGGAAGGGTTGAGACGACGCGGCGGAGGGGAGAGAGAGGAAAGTGTGGAAAGAAGGCGTGGGGGTTGGAGGGATGAAAAGCTAAGGGAAAAAGGGGTTGGCTGGATGCGAAGATGCGTAGACGATGCGCGAAGTAAAAAGTACTCGGCAGGGCGGTGCACCCCGGGCATTGATCCCTTCAGTGCGTGTACCCTACCTATACCAACCCTTAGCTCCACTCCCGGTACATACTTAGGCCTCATATGCACTTACATGCGTACGGAGGCGAGCATCGGAAGGCATCGTGCAGGTATAGGCACTATACTATAACGCCCTCGTGCGACTCTTGCGAAAGGGTTGAAAAAGTAGGATTTCCGCGGCTGCGTTTCATGCCGCTGAGCACAAACTTTGAAAAGTGCGTGAGTGCATTTGTGCGAGGCGGAACGAGACGACTCATTAAAATAAATAAACCTGCCTACGTACGCACCCTGGTTGCATTCCTTACGCTCGAATCCGTGCCACCGTTCTATGTAATGCGAATATTAGGAAGTGCCATGGCATTTCGCTACGCTGCTAGTCAAGAGTTATATCCTTACGTCCTTTGGATTACGGTTAACGAGTTTAGTACGGAGGGAATCGGATTCTCCGTTTTCTCCCCGTTTCTTCATTATTCGCCACCCGGTTTTTCCCTCTCTTTCATTTACTCCCCTCCCCGCCTCCCGACACTCCCCTTCGCAGCAACCACCCTACATACGATCATTCCCAAGAAAAGTCTCCGATTCAACAAACCAGTTTGATTTTAACGGGACCTATCCATATGTATATTTTCACCGTGCCTTAATGCCACACACGGTCAACGCACGTTCACCTACATGATAAGAGAACGAAGAGCCGATAATTAGAGCGTGGCATACACGCCCTCACTTGAACTAGCAGGGATAAGTAAGAGGGACTCCTGATGAATATATATGCGTGGCGTGCTATTGCTGCTGCTGCTGCTGCTGCTGCTGCAAAGTACGGTAGCCATGTGGTTCGCCAAGCGCGGTGGTCCACTGCATTTAGAACTCACGAGTGGCCCGCCGCAGCTTCTTCCATCGTATAGGAGGGCTTATAGAGCGTAATCGCGATTACGAGCCTGGGAACCGTGTCTAGAATACCTATACGAACTGCTACGACACTCGAGGCCCTCGATCCCTCGGATCCTCGAGGTTGGATGCTGTACGAGGAGTATTTCCCGAAAAGATTTCCGCCCCGAATACGAGCGAAGAGGAACGACGAGATAACGTTAACGGAATAGTTAGACGAAGCAACGAGAGAGAAGTTCACGTAGGACCGAAACACCCGTGACTACCAACTGTTCGATATCTCGCTTGTCAAGAATACCTGCAGTTAAACTTGGGCTACAGGGATCATGCATAATTATCGGCGGTACCCGGCTGCTTACCATTTTAATTGATATTAATTTAATATACAGCTCTACCGTAGTGCGTTGTAACTCTTGGCAATGCTGTCTCGAACACGCACTTCTGCCATACGCGTATTAACAAAGTTGTGCAATCCCGTATTTACCAATTACGCGCTACCGGCTTACTCCCTTGAATCTCTCGCGTTAGATGTTTCACTGGTACGCAAGCTTAATTAATTAACTGCGTATGATCGTCAAGTTGGATCGATGTTTCACGGTAATTTTAATCGAGCCCTTTCGAAATGCTAAAAAAGGATTTGAGAATGATCGCCAAACCACTCAAAGACACTCGCAACAGTATACGGCCTGAACATCCAAGTGGTACTTCGCTCTTCTTATTTCCTTGTATAATTCTCATCTTGTCTAATGTCTCAGCGATACCCATGATCACTCGATCGGTAGTCGCAGAGCGGTCCAAGACTCAAGTATCGTTTCGAAATTTTCATCCACTCGAGAATGAGTGCCACTGTCACTGCCAAGAGACTGTCTAGTAGGAGTGGCGTTTCAAGTTGAGAAAATAAATTAAAAAAAGAGAAAGAGACAGATCCACTCTCCCTACAATCGCACAACACAGTCACGATGTACCTCCCTTCAGGCTCGTCTATGTGTCTATGCATTTATTACGCCACGATACACCTAAAACATGTTGACGCATCGAATTATTCAAATAAGATGGCCGCTCGATGGAAACCCAGGGAGAAGCAGGGAGCGCGCGTGTCCGTTTCTGATACTCCTCGAGATGTGGAACGAGTAGGATGGTCATATGGGAGGAGGACAAGGAGTATCGGAAGGTGGACAGAAAGAAAGAAAGCAAGAAAGAAGAGGAGGACGAGGTAGGCAGATGCCGGGACAGGTAACCCGTCCATTCTGTCAATGTTCGGAGAAGAAGGTGAGCCAAAAGCGGACGGGATGGTTTAATCTAATCCAAACATTTAGGAGCTACAAATCGTTAATCGTCACGTTGGGAATGCCTGGATGTAAAAGAGCCATGTTCCGTAATTAGGTGGCCCCGCGATACCGATCGTAGGAGCCTCTTTTCTATATCCGGTTATAGAATCTTTTTCTTTTACCATTCATCGGGTCCTATCGTCTGCTTATGTCGAAGGACTCCGATTCATCTACAATACGTTCTACGGCGTATAGCAATCTAGTGTGTATGGGCCAGCGTGTAAGACCTTACCATATTACAAAAGGCTACCAGTGAGAATCAGCCTGGTTTTAAAAAATTGGAAATCATTAATTTTCCTAATGGATATCAGAAACGAGTGTCGGCCCTAACCACCCTTAAGGAGTTGAAACATTCGTATAGGTAACTTATATGTATGCGCAGTAAGTCTTTGAAAAAATATACATATACATATATCTGCATACATATATCCATAATAAAAATAATAATATATAAGTGCATGAACGCACACACATACAAGAGCAACGAACCGACTAACAACAATGCGCCATGTAATTCCGTCCTGACGTTAACTAACGCGCGGCTCCTAATAAGTCATTAGGGGATGGCTGTCGAGTCACGGGTAGCGTTACAATTCTTAACCTATACCGATATACCGAAGCACTGTATTACAGTGCGTATATACGGATATGTGTGGAAGGGGTGCGTGAAAGTACGTGCGTGCGTAGCACCCTTACGAGAGTGCGTGTCTTGTTAGCGACACCCCTGGCGTTGGACGAGAGCCTCTTTCTCTGCCCCATGTATCCCGAAGCTTATGTGCCTATATAGTATACGGAGCGGCAGAGAGGAGGACGTTCAACCCCCATAAGCAACAACTCCGTGGCTTATGATTTCTCGGCTTCTACGTGACATCTATATATCTATATATATATATATGGATACATAGAATTCTTATTACGAGACGACGCATCGTACCTTGCATGTCGCCTCGTTATACGGTAGAGCAAGAGGACTGACACATCGAAGGTCCATGATATTTCCAGTACGGTAGGTTAGTTAAACCCTCTTTCGGATCTGCACTTGCTTATACGGCGAGCATAAATAATCGCGTTTAACTGCTAGATATAATGTTGGGATTGTCGCACCTTGCGTAACGCGCCACTGCATAGACTCGCCACGTTAAGTGTGCGTGTGTGTAAGTGAAAATATAAAAAGTCGTATTTACTGTGTAATTTTCTTTTCTGGGGAAGACGCTTCGCGTGGAAATCGTTGTGGGACATTTCTGAAAAAAGATTTTCCTGGTTGCTAGTACTCTCTTGATAGGATCAGCGTGTATCCAGGGATCAAGGGTGTTTTTTTTTGCGGGGACGCGGGAAAATAGATGTCACGGTGTTGAAAAATCAAAGTGAATAACCTTAAGAGCTGTCTTCGCTTCGTGTAGTGTGTGCTTGTAACGGTAAGCCGAAGGAAGCCTGGCTTTGGACTCGGACTGGACCTGCTTGGCTAGTACAGGTATTTACTAGGTGCTTGTATCCTTCCTCCATACTATATGCCTGCCTGCCTACCTACCTATCTGCCTGTATGCGAAGAGCAGCGGCATAGTTCAGAATTTCTTTCTTATGTGTGCCGCTTGCTGACAGGCATTAGTACGGTTTGGCGTGGCTCTTCACAGAGGCCGCCAGCTACTCCACACTTCCCAGCTGCCCGAAGCAGCCTCTGAGCCTAGCTTCTCCTAATGCAACACTTTTCATTTTTAACCCTATCGCGCTCCTCAGCTTCTTCGTAGAAGCCTCACTGGCATGAGGCACGACCCAGGAAGAACTGTTCTGGGTCGCATAATTGCACTTAGGAAGCACGTGAAGAAATTATTAAAAAATTTCCACGTATCGATTCTCATCTTCAAAGTTTTAAGATAAGCCGCCGTACCTTGAACTGAATCGAAAAATTCTACCGGGATCATAGATCTCTATTGGCTCCGTATCCGTAGGTCTTCTCGGATACAGTCAATTTTCTTTATTTCGTTTCTTCATCCGTTATGTCAGTATGCGGAGCTGTAAAACATCTGGACGCGTTTATTATTCACGGTGGCACGTAGAATTCCATAATATACGTGTCCCATATACGACGCGTCGTTACTCGCCAGGGCACTTGTAAATCATTCGCTATTGGTGTCCACCCACTGCAAACCGATTATCCACAGTACCCCTAGCTCTACGTTTCCTTTAGGTCCTTATGCGTTACGAGAAATCGATAAATTGTTTCGTTAATGACGCGTTCGACATATCCGATTTGACGTAACTGCTATTGCACCTGCAGCCATTGTGAATATGCTCTATGTAAATACTCTCGGATGCGTAATTGGTCACCGTGTGGAATGTGGATATCCACGAGGGCCCTAAAACGGGACAGATGGCCCATAAGTCCCAGATAATTAATATCTATATCGAATACCTCACCTATGAGACCTCAATGGATTATTGTATTACGTATCGGTGATTTTAATAAAACTTCTATTGCCGTTGATATTATTTTTTTTATATTACTTTACTTTCGCTCTTTCTCCATCTATCCCTAACCCTTTCTCTTCCTGGAGTGATTCGCTCTAGTAGCGGCAAACTTGTCGAGTCAGCCCTGTTCAGGAGTTCACAATTTTCTCACGTCTTTGCGTGCATACCAGATGGGCAATTGTTCTCATTCTCGCCAGCAGCCCCTTTGAGCGCGTAATCGCAATTGTTCTCCGTAAAAAAAAATGCCCATCAGGTGCGCCGTAGCAGTACTTCCTCAATTGACCAATGGCTATCGTCCGCATGGATAATCGTAATTCAAACATTTTCCAACATTTACAGCTAAACGTTGGTATGTGCGTGTCGATACCGCCGTTTCGCTGACATTTTAATGCTCGCGTAAAAAAAAACCGGCACGATCGAAGTCGGGCCATTACGATGGAAATTCGCGATCGGAAAGGCGCCTCAATCCTTCGCTCTAAACTTTACGGTTCTACCGTAACTCGTTTCATGTAAAGTGAAAGCACCCATTGCGTCATGTATCTGCATTCGATATGCGCATTTTACAGTATCCAGACTTCCTACGGTCGAGAAGAAAATTTTCGTACAATCGTTACACGTGGATTTTGTATAAACAACAATTTTTTTAAATTCAATCAAAAGTTCAGACCAATTTGAAATACGCGTTCAATATTAAAAAAAAAAAAATTAGAATTATAATCATCGGAATCACACATGAACCTTGACCTCAAATATAAAGGACGATCCACCACATGTAATATAATGCAGTACTCGCGTAGGCGTATACGCTATATGCGTACAGCTGGTACAGTCCGGGGGTTGACTAGATGAATGGTCATGAGCTCGGGTTACGTAACCAAATAATATCATTCACGCAACGATTAGCATAATTTGATATCGCGGATCGGTTGATGTATTTATTAATGGTAATGCGTCGTCATTTGACTTCGGTCACGTAGGGCAGTCACAAGCCGTGTGTATACGCGTTTAGAAATTAGGCGCGTTGCGTACAAGCGTGGAAAGTGCCTGTGCTATCCCTTGGATAGATAATATATTATCGTTCACGGAACTTTAACTCTTTAACGTAACGCAGCTATTTGTGTAATCTATGCGCAACGCTATTTCCGGCCGAGTTATTTATTGTTTTATTTGAATAATCATATGGGAAAGCGTCTTGTTGTAGGACCCCTTAAGATTTTGGTTGGCCTCAGTATCTTTTACACGAGTATGCGCTATAATGTGGTTTATTGGATACCTAGTGGCGACATACGTGTACGCCGAGCCCACCTAGAGTCAGCAACTACAATATATCAGACGTACGAGGATTGGAAATATATTTCGCAGAATTTAGAGTTATTGTAGTTAGACGTAAGACGGTATAGCAACTATCTGTACTTTGATTTTATGGGATATTATGTTTTGTTTTATGATTATTATTATCATGTATTATTAGTATCATTATTTTCTCTATTATATTACTTTATGCACGATTAGCGGATCTATACAGGAATTACGGTTGGGGGGGGGGGGAGGTGCCATTCTTCGCCATCGTTGAGATATTCCAGAAATGCCTGAAACGCCAGGTAGAGAACAATTCACTGCGATAAATTGTAATCGGCAGTAGTCGTTTGTTTCTATAAAGTCAAATTCAACGTTTCCTCCTCGGGGTAGAAACGGTATTCCCATATTTGTTCTCGGATAGCCGGATAGGCGTCTACACGTACACACTAGATGCTTGTAGCTCGTATACGGATACGAGAGGTGCGAATAAATCGCGATCGAACAAAACGAAATAGGAAATTGTGAATTCACCTTGTTTGCCTTATCACATTCAATAACCTAGAATGTAAATGAATTAAATCATAAAATCCGATGCTTTCGGTCTCGGTGCAGGTATGCGATGGTTTAGTACATATACGTTGGGGGATGAAAACCGTGCAGGAACTGAAGACGAGGATGGCATAACGCTATTACGTGTATCTACTTTACGCACGCGTCTCCCCCAGTTACTCTAGAGTCTCAAAGCAAGTTCCTGATATAGTGTATAGAGTCAGGTGAAACCCCCGTGGAACAGTGTAGAAAAAATCACATAGTGGTAACTATAAGTACAAGTGAACAGGGGGAAAGAGAGAATGGAGCAAGTAGGTATCAGTTGCACGTACGTAGATAGAGGGGCTTCCTTAACTCGGCTCACTGGGCTATTCTAGACGCCCCTTATGCCTTATGGCTTGTGGCTTATAGCTTATATGCCTTATCCCATACCGGTCAGGCTGGCTCCCGCTCCACTTGCAGGCTTGCGTAGACCCGGGAGCTTCTCATAAGAAAGCAAGATCGAGAAGTCACGCGATCTATAATATTTGTGAAAATGCGGCTGGAAAGTGAGACTCGTAAAATCGGTAGGAGCTCGTTAGACCGGATCGTCGATAGCAACATCATAGAAGTGTATGGGATTGCTCGGTACGCTCGCGGACGTTAAAGGCTCGTACGTTATAGGAACGACGGTATAGGCGTTATCGTAAGGTGGCATAAGGTGGCAAAGGTGACATTAAGGTAAGTACAAAGTCAATGAAATGCAAATGTACGAGGAATACAGTACGAGCGTGTTAACTTTAATGAGGACGAAACAGAAATGTTTTCTATACACGGTAAACGTGAAGGGGATTGAAAATGATGATTCCGCGAGCGACAATCGTTATACCTATACGTACGACTCGATAAAATTTATAGGCGAATATTTATTAAATCGAATCGTGAATCGAACGAGTGAATCGGTATTTGTCCATTGTCTGCACGATTTAATTGCAAACGTCAATATGTTTTATTTGCCGTCTAAATCCACCCTTGTCGTTCCGCGCTCTCCTCACCGGTCCCTCATTGCGGTATCCCTTCCGTAACCCTTTTTTTTTTGTAAACCCTCGCTTCACCCCGTACACCCACACCTTGGCCAGACCATTCAAAATTTAACGCTCCTGTTTACTCGGTCAAACATTTGTCCGGGTTGCGGGCTCCTCGGCAAGTGGCCAGTTTTTGCGGGTTCCTCGTTAAACTAATAAATCGGCAGGCTGGGTTATTGTTTTTTGCGGTGTCTCCGCCGGTTAAAAAAGGACACGGGATGCGTTTATTTATCAGATCTAGAACGCGCGTTCGGCTATATCGTTTCAAAGACTTTAATTGAATCTTCAAGCGTGCCTCCACCTCGTGCGCGTTTTATCGTTTTGCTTATATTTATTACTACGACTCAGCAGAGTCAGGATCATTTGCCGGTAAGAAGCTAGCTGCCGATCCAAATGCCATTTCACCAATGCCAATAGGGACTCGGAATTGCCAAGCGTCGATTCCGGATGAAGGGACAGGAATAAAAAATCCTTTATAAAAAATCTAATAGATTGGTAACCCTCTCTCTTTGGTATTCTCGTGGAAAAGTAAATATTCCAACCCCGTCGGTTCGTTTCGGCAGTGACAGGTGAATAATTCGTAGAAATGCCACCCTCGGTAGGAGACCCGGTAGACGTACTTTCTGCAAACACACGCATGCGAATCGCACTCGATTAAAGCACATGGCCAAGCAGCGTAGGACCCCAGCCTGAACTTTCAGCAGATTGTAGGGGTTGCAGCCCTGGTAGTAACGAGCGCGCGTAATTTCTCGCGTGCTTTTCACCCCGATTCGAGCTACGTCATCGCGACTCCCCCTCGCCCCCCTCCTGCAATCTGAGCATTCTGACTTGATCCCTTGTAACACGGGGGTATAGTCCCTTTAGCAAGGCTGCGATTCTATAGTACATTCAAATTAATTAAAGTCGACAAACTCCGCTGCCATTGGTCAACCGCGTTCAGAATTAAAAGCTTCATTTCGGATTTACGACTAATCTGTCATCGTTATTCTTAATTAGTCTACCGATAGTCACGGTACATGCCCCTTTATCTGATTGCTGATGTATCGGGCTGCAGTTGCAGTACGGTAAACTCAATGCAGTTAGGTCCAGTTATGCGGTATTCAATGATACCACGGCTATATACAGAGTAGATAAACCTTAAGCTAGAATATAACGAGACGTTTGACAATTCCAAAGAGTTCTTTCGTAGGATTCGTATCCACACCTGCAATTCCATACAGTATTCTACCATTATAGGTGTCGGGCTAATCGATCGGATTTATAATCGTTAACGTTGACTACCGGTTAGGTGGCGAGCTAGTTAGATACGAAGGAGCCTCCCTTCCACGTTAAAGTCTGTATACTTTAATCTTCTAGCAGAATCTGCACATATGTCTAATTTGCGAGCCCTTTCGCCTACCAACGTCGTATATGCCGTATGCCGTAGATTCGTAATGCCTTGGTAAACAGGAGGCTATACGTATTAGAGTATATACATATGTATAAGTGTGTTCGAGATGAAAGTTAAGTTTGATAGTAAGGGATTAGGGTGGTATCGCAATTAACGTCATTTCAGGGTATGATAAAAACGTCAGGAAAATCGGTAGTGGGGCTAAGCGACAAAAAAAAGAATTTTTACCGAAGGGCAAGTTGTCCCTTATTTTATATCTTTTTCATAAATATAATCTTATATCAGACTTGGCCGCGAGGGTGGTCGTAACTTCTGGTATTACAATAATAAAGGGTCAGGTTAGTAGTAAGGTCCTTCAGGAGTTTCAACATTTCCATAATCCGACACTCGTCCGGCCAATGAAAACTTCGGTTTTACGCGGCTCGGCTGCGTACATTACCACGAGCCTCACTTAACGAGTACCTTTCCAGGGAATTTATACCTTTTGAAACGATCTTGCCCAAATATGTATCGCTCTTTCCAATGAGCTAGATGCAGCTGACCGTGAAAATGCATCGGACTATTCAGAAATTGTCGTTACCCCCATCCCGCGATTAGCTATTGTCAAACCCCAAAAACTAAAAAAAAAAGAAAAAAAAATTCGTCAAAGCCAGCTATAATAAAATTTTCATTATCCTTCCACCTTCCAGATAACATTGTCCGTATTTTAAATCGCAAATAAAATACCCACAAAGACCATCCCGATCCGTAGCGTCGCGAAGAAGGAAGAGGAAGAACAAGAAGATGACTACAGAAATTTCCATCAATCGAACGTTATTCTAGAACCGAGAATCACGTTTGCCCCAGTGTACAGTGCTTGAGAACGGAACTCGAGGTAAAGGCTATACGATCCTTACGATCGTTCCGCATTTCAATGATGATTCTCTTAAGAGTCAAGAGACTCGCTCATGACCTTCGATGGGCTTTGATCCCGTCGTGCATCCTTCAAGAGTGTTGCGTATATACTATATATCGCATCCCATATTGAATTCAGTGGTCGTGCGCGATGCACCGAGCTCGGATGAGCTCAGCTCGTATTAGCAGTAACTCAGAATTATTAGCTTATATATACACACGTTCGCAATGGTACCAGCACCTGTGTATGGAGCATTATGGGTCTCGATCGCGTTCACCACTGAATCCACTACGGCAGAGGCTGGTAGTATCTGAGAAAAGGCCGAAGGCAAAGAAGGGAGACTGCTGGCTTCTACGTGATGGCATGTGCCTTGGCATTCGGTGTGCCTATACGTATCGCGAACCGTTCATTCTTCTCTCTGTATACATATACACGTAGAGAGGTAGGAAGATAGGTAGATAGGTGAAGTGTATATACATATACGTATACACATATATATATACATATATATATATATACACACATGCACACACAGTTGCACGTGGTACAGGCATCCTCGAGGAACCAACACCGTATACGCACTTTTCAGTCAGTTTGCGCACTGCGGTTGCGCCTCCTACGAAACAAGAAAACCAAGATGAAGAATAAAAATAAAAGGTTGGAGGAACCTTCGTGACCTTTCCAAGTCGTGGCGCGTATCGACGGAGAAGCGTGCGGCCCCCACGAGGTTTCTTTCCTATCTGCTTCTTGGCTTCTACCGTCCTTTCAGCTATGTATACATGTATATGTACGTATGTACATATATATTATCTCCTTATATACAGTAAGCATCCTTGCACCAGGTATGTGCGCGTAGGTTATTCTGGATTCTCATCGACCTTGAAACGATGAACTATCGAACACCTGGAGTAGGCGCGACCGATCATCGAAATCCACAAGACATTCTCCACCCAGACGAATGCGTGACTCGAACGTCCAAAGCCAAGAGCGGTTGAGATGAAAGGCAACCGGAAGGGATTCATCCGATGCGTCGCGACGTTCCCCAAGTCGACGCACGTCTCAATCGATCGTCGCTTTCGCTTTTACACGAGAGAGCGAACCTGCCACAATAAGGGTTTGGGGCTGCTGGTTTTCACACGCGAGAAATCCGAAGATACTGTTATTTCTGGTAGCCCGTTCAATGTACTAAGGGGGTTATTCATGATTTTCTTCGCAGCTCGTAAGACGGTTTCTACGAATGAATAAAAATTGAACGGACGAGTTATTTATCGCTTGGTAACGTGTATCGCATGGGTATTGAATTTTTTTTTCTTTCTACACAGTACCATCCAGCTGTAGATCATTTCTATGCGGTGTTGCAGAGATTACGCATAACTGTATCATTCTCATTGATAGGCCAATAATTGTGAGTCATTCCACGTGATATTTCTTATCGATCATTGGGAATCGATCAGAGAATATCAAGATACGGGTGCTTCTATTCATACGACTTTTTTTCTCTATCGTACCTACACTACTGCCAGTGCCAGGACTGAATGGCCTGCCATTGAAAAAGGTGTTTCCCGTTGTACACCTTAACGTTACATCGACAGACTAATTATAATCTAAAACTTGGCGTCCGGCGTGCCGATGTCGATTGCACAATGAATCCACTGCTGGGTCGCTTGGGTATGAATCAAGCTTAGTCGCTTCGTTGGACAGTCGTATGATTTAAGGTAGCGAGCAGAATCGGTGGATCGTACCTTTCGGGGCTCTGTGTAACGTGTAACGTATTACGCATAACGCATGGGCCGTGTACGGACGCGCGCAGTATCGGGAGGATAAAAAGGAATTATAATGCCGAGCCAAGAGTGCGGTGCCTTCTTATCAAAACACGAAGCGTGTTTAGCGTTATTTATTGGTCATTACGATTGCGGGGGGCCCACGCTTTGCCCTTTTACTGATACATTCGAAATACTTTGGTATATATCCTTACTCGTGTAGCCCTCGGCATCGGTTATAAGGTTAAAACCTATATTTCTTATTTTTATTATTACTTCTTGCGAAGAATGTCTAGTATTGGCATAAAGGACCATTTTTAATCTTATTTCATTAAACTCAAACGTCGACGTTAACTCGAGATGAAAAATATTGAAAAGGAGCTTATTATTCTACGGCGCCCTTGTACCGTGCAGATAATTTCACGGTAAAGGGAAATAAGTATAATACAGAATTCAAGAACAAAATGAGACGAGCAAATCTTTCCCCCTTCTAACTCCCCGGGTACATCGTACTAAGATACTTGCGAAATAACGAGACGCAGCTTCTCGAATTATCGTTGCATGAAAAAAAAGCAGCACTTCCCTCTTCGCACATCCCTCTTCGAATGAAAGTACCAACCTCGTGAGAAAAAAATAGCACAGTGAAAATGATGGCAAAAAAGTACGATTCGCGTACTGAATACTGTTAGAATGAAATGATAGTTGTATGACCTCGTGTGCAGCGGCTGTACCGATTTATTTTTTATCTGCGGGAAAACCGAGCGCCAATGACGCTTCTCGATCGCCTCGTAAACATTATAGCCAAACGACGATTCTTCGATTTTAAGCTTTCGATTTCCAGATCAGTGAAAGTCGCATATACTTGTGAGTGAGAATCGCGCGAAGTTCGGAGAGCTCAGGGAATAGGAAAAGGATGAGTATCAAGAAGGTTGAGAAGGTAAGAAAGAAGGTTGGAGAATGAGGACTTTTAAGAGCCGCAAACACGAAGATCCTGCTGCGAACGTGAGCTACCCACTCTGGGTGGTACATATACAGCATAGGCGTAATGGGGCAACTTGTCAGCTACCGCAGCTCGTCCGTCAGAATGCCTAGCCCCGGCCTAGCGCCGCCTCTTTCCGGCCAAGTTTATATTCACGAGAAGGCAGCCAAGTACTAGGAATCGGCATTTGATACTCCGGACACGTACCAAGAAGAAGGAAGAAGAGTGCAGGTCTTGGTAGCCTTGCAGGTACCCGAGGAGAAACTCGGATGCGTTTCGCTCTCCATAAGCGTGAGCGCACGCATAAACAAGAGGACTACCGGTCTTAAATATGTCCCGGGACAAACGGATAAGTGGCTCAAGTGTTGGGAAGCTCAGATCGGCACGGATCGTTCGCGCTTTAAACCGCAGGAAGGTAACGAAGTCGTCGCCGATAGATCGTTTTGCGTGAGGCAGATACACGAGCCATTAGACTTACCGGTAACTCGCGGCCCTTTGCCGATCTGCTACAGAAAATATTTCCTATATTTACGCTCACGTCGAGGTGTCCAGCTGTTAAATTCTAACACTTCGTATCCTTGGTATCCTTGCGTATTACCAGTTCCTTAAGGTAATCCTCTACGTCATGCCATACGCGAGAGAAGATCCCCTAGGTCTGGTACCGGTCGCGTTAATTTGTTGATCGGTACTGATGTAAAGTGCGAAGCGATGCGAATGCACCGAAACGTGACAAAATTCTCACTATCCTTTTTTGATCATGGTTCTAGTCCCGTGAATAAATTGGTGCTACGAGGATCGTAAAATGTAGTCACGACGAAGCTTATTGGACATCGTGCAGAAAAGTTTAGGTAATGGCGCAAACCGAGTGAGTGAGTGAGCATGCAGGTAAGCAGGCAGGGCAACCACGGTCGACGGTAACTCATTTACTCATGATTTACGAGCATCGTCCTGGGATATCGTTTTGCATTGAGACTCCGATAATAATGACAAAGTTACGTGCGTGGTCGTTCGCACGTGGAGCACCACTTAACGGTAAAACGATCAGCCTCATTGCGCGAACTAATACGCCTCGCGACACGAATTGCCCGCGTTGCCCGGTGGGTTTCCAATCGACAATTACGCGATTACGATCGGTCCTAGAAGCAATGATGCGGAGAGCCATTTTCATTTCCATAATTCGCACGGTAATTCGTCGGCATTGCTTCTGATACGATAACCATACATATCGCACTGGGTTATAGGTTGTGAAAAAATTTCATTACCAAAATTCATGGCATCTATAGCGCATATGCGTAAGACTTGTAATACACAATATTATTCCTAGCTAGTATGAGAGTGGCACCATTACATAATGTATCGATGAAATATTTTGTTATATCTAAAAAAAAAGGTCAAACCAATAGAAAGAGGATGACGAATGTTAAATTTGATATTAGGACGAAATTTAAGACATTGGCGTTGAAGATGAGTTTGACGTACATCCAAAAGTCGAAGTAAAATTCGCGATCGCTCAAAATAGATTGCAAATAGAATAAAAATTGGTGGGCTTTGTTCTCAACTTCAGGCTTGGTCGTAACTTTACCCTCGACTTGGCTGACGCTAATTGGCATATCGTGCCGTAATGCGGTCACGTCATTATCTACCCACTGGCTGATGTTGCATTACCAGCTTGATCTTTCATTGTCTAACGTTCTGTGGATTTCGTGAGTCCCGTCATCATGAAGCCATCGCTAAAATGTGGTAAACGGAAACGCAGAGTCCTTGTAAAGCGTGACGTCCTCGTTCTGACCAGTTTCGACAGTTCATCCCGAAGACGGGTCATCGACCTCCGGTACAAGGATCGTTATCATAATTCACTTCCGTTTCAAGTATTCCTGTATACAAAAATAGCGTAAGCGAAATTCAAGAAGACCCTATATTGCTTAACGTGCCAATTTTTCGTGACTCTTGCCCCTTCAGTTCTGACTTTCATACAAGGTACCTCCTGTGCTTGGCGAATTCTTGTCGCGTGACTCTGCGGTCATTCTCGTCGGTTTAAGCACAATTAACCTTAACGATTCGGCCCCTCCGAAAGATAACACGTGAAGATCCTTAACGATCGCAGGAACTCGTGTCCTGAAGAACTCAATAAACCATAAACACTCCATCGAGATTAAGATTTATAAATCACTGGGTTTTATTTGGGGTTAAGTCAACTTTAGGACTTGTTCCATTAGGATCCACCTCTCGCCAGTCGCGTCGCGTACGTACGTAACTGACGAAGGTAGATTAAGAGGCTCTTCGCAGCTCCTAAATATCTTATTAAACAGCACGGCAATGGTCTATTAAGTCACTTATTTGTATTTCACCTTCTTTTTTATGGTTTTTCGTATCGCTAATGCGTTTTAACCTATGGATTCGGGTACTACGTCGCAAGAACGACGTCCCGTACGATCAAAATTCTGAGGGGACGCCATTAACCTGGTATCTCGAACACTAAAACACACACGAGACGAGTTACCTTTATGACGTGACATTTCGTTTTAATGCGATTAAGTTGTCGCTTTATTTCAGTTTCAATCGAGTCTCTCGCGACTCTCATAAAATTGGCATCTTTGACACGTATGTTAACACAGAATTCCATTTCTTTATATACATATATAGTATGTATAGAACAATCGCGATATACGTTCTAGCTGTTTCGCAGATTTTACCCCTACGTGTACACGTGTAATTACGAGCACGTATGTTATGTAGAAAACAACGGTATACCGTGTTTTACAAACAAATAAATTTGCTATTTCCGTTAAAGTTGTTTTAGCCAAAGTTTTGCCTCGGGAAACGACTGACTGGCAGTTAACGTAGCGAAATATTAGCGAGCGGTTAACTTTACTTGAACGGAAAGCATCAGACGCCTATTTACCTCAACATAATTATGAGCATACGTAATATATGCTTAAGGCAATCTGCAGGACTGACAGCGATAGCGTCAGCGCGCGCGTCACTCGAACTTCATGAAATTTTTAAATAAAAGTAATTCTTATTTTGGATGCTTCCAAAATTTAACAATATGACGGCGAAGTGCAATTCCTGTCAGAAAACTTTCCTTGAATGGTATACGCAGTTGTACCGGAGTTGCTTTACAGGTATGAAACGGGAAGTCTTAGATATTATTTATGTGCAATTCAAAGTTTAGATCAGAATGAAGAGAGACGAGCGAGTGCCGAGCGAAGCCCAGTGGCTCGAACGGTATATCGTACAGGATTGAATTTCAATTATTTATCGAAAAGTTTTACTAATTGCAAAGATTTTCCGTAATAAACTGTCGCGCGATACGATGAGGTGGTAAAGGGAGGAGGAATAACGTGAAAGAAGAAAAAAAAAGAACAAGAAAAGCTGCTGACGTCTGAAAGAACCGGGTCGCCTTGAAGAAGCGAAATCGAACTGACCGTTTCTCGTGAAGCCGGGAATGGCGACTAGCAGAGCCACGTGGGTGTAACGTTATCTCCGGGGGGAATGAAGCTTGCGAGAATCGAAGGTTTCAGGACCGAAGTGAAAACCGGAATATTTGCTCCGTCTTTATTTCGCTTTGTGCTATTTGGTCTTAAGCGAGCTTGGATATGTGTCAGATTATTTTCAAACAATTTCCAATCCCACCGATTTATCCCGAAGACCAAATCGACATGGATAATCCCAATATTAATATTTAGCATCTGCCTCTCAATGGTGTCAAGATGATCATGCTTGAGATATGACGACGATAAAGATGCTACGCGAGAATCTAAAGAAAATATCTCTCTCCACTGACAAAGACCAGTATTGATCATTCCTTTGGATAAGGCCTTTGTCTCTAGGGTCAGCTACAAGATTTCGTGCATTTCTCGAATACCAATGAGAGCTGACATAAAGAATGACAAGTAGCGTATTTAAGTACAATCCAATGAATATACCTTCAACGTCAATGATAAATCCCACAGCTACCAGAAATATCAACCTGGTACAAAAATTCAGTGCCTCGACAAATTCATCAAACGTCATCGAGCGAGTCGTCCGCGTAGCACGTGTGGCACGTTTATACGTATGATCAAGAGATCGGTTGGCGATGCTGTAATAATTATGTTTGCGTCCAAGCAAGTTACCTAGCAAGTAAGTAAGCAACCAGTCAAGGCATAAGGTAGGCAGTCAGCGAGACTGCCAGGCAGGTAAGGCAGCCAGCAGAGGAGAAGCCTTGCATTCTAGCAATGGCATGTTGCTCGGGTTAATTGTATTGGCTCCCTCGGCCTCATTCTCATTCAATCGTGATCATTACCCGCCGAGAGCATCCTCCTACATGTCACGCACATGTAGTCGCTTTCTTAGCACGGACGTCACCTACACACCTGATTCTCGTTACTTGGTCACGTGTGTGGTATAGGAGGATAGGAGGATAGGTGATTCCGTTCCATCCCGTTCCATCCCGTTCCATCCCTCTGCCTCATTCCGTCGCCATGGTCTTAACTAACGAACGAGTGTGCATGCAGGTTTCTCTGTTCCGCCTCTATCGATACAAATTAATAGCATCTCCGAGAGCGAGAGTATCGTCCGTACCGAACGAACGGTAACCTCGTTCGACACTCGACCGTTGCCGTTCTTCAGCGGCCACCGGGCTTAAACTTAATATACTTGGAACGGACGCCGATCCCTTCGGATACCAGCATGGCTCTAAGTGTATGCAGCCGATTGTTAGAAGGTTATATTTTCATATAAAAGTATGGTCATCAAGATTGCCGTCCGGTGCCCATAGAGTTCACGGCGTTAAAATTTTCATGGAGATTCAGAAAATAATGGATCCCATAACCCTACTAGGAGTGTATATTCCCGTAGTATAGTAAACCCTTTCCGGCTTCGGAGCTTTATGACGGCATAACTCATAAAGCCCAAAGCGCAAGTGCTTCAACATTTCTAACAAGGATAAGCGAGTCATACGTGAGATTCCCGGATACTCTTGACTCGAATACTCGTACCTACCTGCTTCACGTGGTTTCTTCCACGTGGGTTATTTATTTCCTGATAATTCTGACATAACTCTCAGGGGGTCCAAAGAGAACTCGACGCTCGGTATATAAGGTCGCATACCAATTCATATACGTCGTCGAGTCTCTTAATTTTCATTTAACGCGTTGTTTACTGCCAGAGCGGCGTAATGTCGTTACTCGGGACGTCGTAGGGACGTAAATTGAAAGTAGAACTCCCGTTGGCTACCTTGCGCTATACAATTCGTATGTGCACAGGTTAGAATATCATAAGCGCAATAGTCATATACGATGTGGCAGGAGTTTTTCGTTAAGTGAAGTTAGCGCGAACGGGCTATAATCGCCACTGAGATTCAAAGAGCGTAGACCGTTGGTACCGGAGAGTCGAAGGGGCTTGCTAATCAGAGATTTAATTGATACCATGGTGAGCACGACCGACGCACACGTATGAGCTCGTGCGGCAATACGTGTGTACAGAGCAAAAGGATGGGACCGTAATACATATGTAACGCGACAGGCCGATGGGATACGATGGGACGAGGATGTGGATGGGGATGGGTATAGGGATGAGGATAGAATGGGTTACAGGCTACTTAGCCCTGAGCTCTTCATTAGCAACAGTTGCCAATCGGCTTCGTACCACGCCTCGTCAAATGTACACGTTTCTATAAGGATTATTGCGTTCAAAGCGGAACTATTCAATACGATTGCCTTGTCTACGTTGAATTTGCTTTAATTGGTCGAGGCCAGATTGGCGCTTTTGGTAAAAGCGCCGAGACACGTGTTCAAACGGATTTTCTCAAACAAGAGGAATTTAATGATACCGTTTTAAGAGATCATATGGCATGCTCTTTGTTGCGTCTGTGAATATTTCTACGTGGCTGTATAACACGTTAAAAAAAATGATGCAAAAGTTTATTTGATTCGAGATTTGTCACGAAGGGAACGTTACCTTGCGAATAGCAGTGTCAGACGTTGGAAAATTACGTTGGCACTTACCTGAAACAAAGAAGAGACGAAAATTATACTCAGTAGCCAAGAGGGATAGTGAGAGTGAGTGAGAGAGAGAGAGAGAGAGAAAGAGAGAGAGAGAGAGAGAGAGAGAGAGAGAGAGAGAGAGAGAAACGGAGGAATGGAATTTTACGTCAGTCGTCTAAAGACTCGTAATTAAATCTATTTTACGGGAATCTCACCCTTGTACCTTTTGTCGACAGGTTTTGCGCTCATACCTCTGCTCCCATTATTAATATTAATACCGAGTCCAATAATCATCATCAACGTTGTTTCGCGCGGTAAATACATTAAGAAGCTAGTGGCATCTTCAAGGCAAACAAAGGGGCAACCGTCTCTTAAATCGAATCATCCCCGATTTCTCGACGTACTAAAAGAGAGATGAGAGTGGTGGGAAGGTGGAGGAAGGAGGAGAGAGAAACTGGAGGAGATAAACAAGAATTTGCTACCAACTCGTGGGAATTCGGAATTCGGTGAATTCATGACGACGAATAGACGTTGAAGACACGAATGAGATTCGCGAGGACGGAGAAACGTTCCTGAAATTATTCTAGGCTGGACGTTTAAAAAGCGACACTATCTTCAGGAGTCTCCTTAATAATGTTAATTTCAAGCCGGAAACACTGCCGCTGGGAATGTCGACGTGAGCGCACAGTGATGTAAGGGTTGAAAGTGAGTTTCCTGGTGAGAAGAGAATTGCGTACTCGAAATTAGGGAGAACGAGAACGGGTTAAAATTAGATAATTCCTGGTTAGCTAGTTAGGACAGATTAGGCTAGGTACAGTAACGGGATAGCTTGTATCATCCAGTAGGCTGTATTGGTACATATTGCGTAACCACTGCTTGGGTATGATCACACGTGAGTGTCACTGACACGTGTGTCCCAGTCGTATATGTTTCACATATCATTTATACGTGTGTGTGTATATTTATATATAACATTACATACTCATTGCTGAATTGCCCGTGAGCTACGTATATTTTCCCTTGACTTACCATCACGCACGGATTAATTTGTTTACGCAATTTCTACGCTTCTCTCCTTTCCATATAACCCTTTTGTAAACCATCTCGAATCCCCTACCGTTTATTTTACCTGCGTTGCCTCTAGTTTCGAGTCCTTGTTGTAGTTAGAGAAATTTCATTAATACGAAGACCTCCCCTCCCTCCCACCCTTCCGCCCCTTCCGCGGCAGTTTCTCCCCAAGCACTGTGTGATTTTCGTTGAGGACCATATACGTGGGAAGTGCTTTAAGCAGAGTTAATTGGCACGGCTGAATATACCAAGTTTACTTGATAACGTAACGATATAGTCCTTTATGAAAGATTGATCGGGCAATTAGTTAAGGTATAATTGGGGGGAGGACGGAGCTAATGATTATAACGGAATTAAGGGTGTAAAAAAATCGCTAAAAAATTTCGCCCATGGACGACTCGTTCATTCGTGGTGGAACGTCGTAAAGTAGAGTGTGTATCGTATAAAGAAAAGGCTTTGAATAGCCAAGGAATTGTATCCAGTGCCTTTACTATATCGGTGTAGAGAAAATTGTAGATACTATAAAGACAGCTTGTAAATTGTTGTAATGAAATCGTAAAGTGTGGTGACAGGATCCACTTTATTTCGTAGCGGCCACCTAATAGACGAGTCTCGCGTATCTATATCCTTCTTGCGTAAGATACATCCGATGGATATGGTCCTGCACAGAAGAGAGCTTAACCCGAAGTAGCTTTCGCGAAACTTTATAAGCCAAGCACTAATGGGTCAAGTATTCCCTCGACTCGCGTAATACACGATAGGAACTTTGCGCGGACGATTCTATCGGGAGAACAAGTAGTTTCCTTTCTTCCATGCACACCTGACCCAAATTGATCCGAGTTAACTTGGAGTGGTTTCCAGGTGGAGTAACGAAAAATATATATATATATATATAAAGAAAAGTTTCCTAGACTTTTTAGACCGTTTCTCGTATTTTTATATGTTACTGGAAACTCTCACGGTATCTGATATACTTATACCGATAGGATGTACTTGTGGCTACTGGTAGGTAAGACAGGGAGCAAGAAAAGAATAAACGTAAGGAAAGTGGCTTCCTTAGGAAGTACGTATATGCATATATACATATCGTAGATATAAGCACGAGGCATATGAGGAGACAGAAGAGAGCAGGTGTTTTTGCAGTCTGAACGGTGGACGTTGCCGTTCAGTTGGCAGACCCGTTTCAGGCTGTTAGCAACCTTCGCCGCCGCCACCGTCACAGCCTCTGCCGAACATCCTTGGGTCCCCTTGGATCTTCTCTGATCTTCTCTGATCTCCTCACACCTGGCTGACTACCTGCTGCCTAGGCGGTTTGTCCGACCACGGCCGGTTCCAGGCTGCCTTGATTCCGCTGCTCGTTGTCGGCTACCTGTCTTGCCCTCTGTTGCTTCTATACTACTCGCTCTCTACACGCATCTCCACATTTTTCTCTTCGTTCTTTATTGCTCTCATTTTACCGGTCTCTTTGGCTTGTTATGCAGAGTTATGCCCCGTTCCTTGATGCGTGCCAAGGTTTGGACTACGTTTTAACCCTTTTTGGTTGCGATGAGTATAGCAACAGTACAGTTTAAGTTATTCGATGTTGGGTAATTGCACAAATGTCTAGCGCGAGTAGTAAACGAAAGAGAAAAGAAAAATTCACCTTCACGGGACGTTAACATTCGGAGTGATGCATCTGGTTCTGGTCTTTCTTCTTAATTTTCCTAATTTGTTGTTCATGGGTTCAGTCCATCTTTCGACATTCGATTTAACGATTCCATCCTGATACGGACTAAATATTTAATTATTATGACTAGATCAACACGCTGATTTTCGCGCGTGATAGAAAATGACTGCTATTCAGTAATTTAAAGAGATTGATTTACCTTGTTACTACATTTTGGTAATTTTGGTAAAGGATAAAGAGTGCAGGAAGAGATGGTGTGAAATGGTCGGTAGATCCTCTAGAGATCTACAATTACGCTCACAACCTCCGTCACTTCCCGTCGCAAGCCGAAGCCAGGGCAAGTTAGACGTAAGGAACCACGTTCGCCTCCGAAGACGAACCCCGTTAACCGTCGATCTGCGCGCAAAGCGTTACCATCAGGGGGTGATTAGAAGTGACCAGGTGACTTTAAGTGCACCCATATGCCAAGTGGGGTAGCACAAGCGAACGTAGATTGACGTGACCGTTTCGCAAGAGGATGCCGACAGCAACCCATGACTCCCCACGATATTAATAATATTGAAAGAGATACGTGAAGTCAACTGGTTTATTAAAAATATTTCTCCCACTGTTATATACTGACACTCGCGATTCCCACGGAGCGTTAACTTTTCACAGGGTAAAGTATTACGTAGTCTAACACGAAATGAAAAAAGCACAATTGCGTTTGATGTGCCACTGGAAAATGAGTATAGAAAGGTAGAAAGATAAAAGCGAAAGAGAGCCTTTCCGTTTTCCCCTTCCCAGTTACCCAATCTGACAGTGCCTTGAATTCTCGTCAAACCCGACAAGCACAGATTCTATTCCATTTCATCTACCATAGACGCAAACGAAAACGCCGTAGCGCAGCAGCCTCCAACACACCAGAAAAGTAGTTCGGCAGTTTAGTAGAGTACGTCGAAATTTCAAGATAAGTGAGATGCCGAGACAAGAGGCCTTTCGATGGCCATTTTCGCATCTGCTTCCCCATCCACGTGAGATGGCCTCACGCATGCTCAAACGAGAAGCAGGATAATCGTTCAAGAAAAATACGCGAGCATATTTTTTCTACCGCCAATTCTTTTAAATGCTTGGCTGGCGCCAATCGGACGTCACCGCTGATCAATAGCTTCGTTATCTGAAAATATGGGGAATCGTTCTGTAATCGTTAACGATTTTATGACCCACCTAAAACCAAGTGTAACAACTTCTTGGTTTACCGTTCGCACTGTATATAGCTATATACCCTATAGGATATAAATTGCAAGAAGCTGCATCATAACGTGAGAAAATGATACGACGATCTCGCGCAAGGTAATCAGGTAAGATTATTTGCTACCGAGAAATAACGAGGCCGGTTAATAATTTTCTCACAATCAGCCGCAGTCTGCGTCTTGCTTCAATCTACCGCCTCTTTCTCATTCAATAATTAGTATCTCCCAGCGTTATATCCCTGATGTCCTGTTTATCGACAAGGACGCCAATTACGTCACTCGTAAACTGCAGTAGTCCGATCTTTCCACTTTCTTTCGCAATGGACTCTCCTTACGGAATGTCGACGCCTCGGATAAAATCGTATGGGAAATATCATTCTCATTCACTCCGCAGATATATCCTATCAGCTGATTCATACTCAGTATATGCAATCGACAGTCCCATTGAAATACCCGTGGGAGTGTCTAAACGTTATGATGATAATGTAAGTGCATATACACATAATACGCTCATTCGTAACTAGGTGCTAAATATTTATATGTTATTACGCCTCATTCCTGTGTCCTTGAATGAACGTGTGCTGATTTTTATCTTTGCGAGGAGTCAGGGCCGGTGAGTTCCAGTTCTCAGGAATATGCTTTGTGCGAAAAACTTTTTATGCGGGAGGTACCGTGAAAATCGTGGGCGGATGCAAGTCACACTTGTGGAGAAAATAGTAAATTAGATAAATTTGTTGTTTTCTTATCTCCTCAGACGCTGCTTCTCGTTACTGAACAACTAGAAAGGAACATGGCGACACGTACAAGAATAATGGTCGTGACAGTGTTACCATGGTGACTATGTGAGGATATTTTGGTTGACGATGTACCGTTAATGTTCGCAATACTTACGCTGTCCTTTATATAAAGTCTGTACGCACGACCCGAGATCTCTTTTTAGGCGCATTTCCAATTACCGCGCGACGCGAGCGTTCTGCGATTTCTTAGGAATAACAGGGACAAATGATAGAAAGACTTGGTACTGCTGGCGCCAAGACGAATCTGCTGCTATCGCTTCATCAGGATTGCACATTCTCGTTTACGTGAAAACATGAAAAATTAGGACGCAGATTAAATTGTCTAAATTAAACAAGATAATTGTCTTTTTCTAATTAAAGAAAATTATTATCAAAAATGGAATCTGGTATTTACTTGAAAAACCGGTGATGCCGCTTTATACCTGCAAATATTCCAATCATTAGATCCAAATGACCTTTCGATTATATATAATATTGTGCATGATGATGAAATCTTATAAAAGGAATGTATATTATTTATGGTAGACAAAATCATAAAGTGATGAACGTTAACCTACTTGGAAGACGTGTAAGAGTCCTCGTAAATAGGAGATCCTAGAAAGTTAATGGCGAAACGATCTCGTCACAAATCAAATTCTTTTCGCGAAACTTCCTCCCTGAATACACAGGATCTTTCGAAGGTTTCATTACGAAATCTGAATAGGCTAAGGTTATATTCCATAGCCATATTCACGCGAATAACGAGGCTCGAACTATGGTATAAGATACAAAGAAGCCGTAGATCGAGGGAAGCATCAAGTTATTTTCACTGGTCGAAAGTCGAGTCGGATGCGAGGAGTGAGAGTAAACTGGATGGGAAATTTTAAGTATTTTTAGCCAAGACAAGCCCATTAGGCGCCACCAAGAGTGTCAGCGGTTAAATCCTTCGGGTCGAAATCAAAGCCAGATAGGTGCCTACTTGAGTTTCGTTTTAACTTTTTGTCTCTCTACGACATAGACTTTTTATGTCACCACAAAACAAGCTCTATGAAGCAGTGGCCAAATTGTATTCGTTTTACCACACGCTGAATTAGTATACCATTACGCGGTATGGTGAAAGTTACGGGTCTCTTAGCCACTCTATATAAACCCTTCATATGATCTAATATTCCTTTTGCCAAATCATCCAGTTTTGATATCAAACTTTAATATATAAATCTATTTCCATTTTATTCACAAGAAAGGAACAATCGATTTTATCCGTTAATAATTGCACGTTTCTACGCCAGAGTCAAAAAGAACATCCTGTACATGGAACTACGTAACTCAATAATCTCCGTCGAAACTATCCAGTCGCTGGGTGGTCACAAGTCTTCACGTTCGCTCTCGATAGAAACGTTATTTTCATGACTTTCATCTCGACCACAGCTCATGTTGCAGCACGCGAAGGAAGCCTTTCGGTTCTAACGTTTTCATTGCCATTATAGTAACCGCAGTTTAATTTATAGTGGGACGCGGTATACCGTCCGACCGCAGTAATCCCGAGGAAGGTAGAGGAAGGGAGCGAAGAGTGGAAGGAATATTCAGGTTGGAAGGTATTTGCAAAGACAATCTGACAAGGAGACTGACTCATAGGAATGTACATTCCAGATATAGAAGAACATTGCTTCTTATAAATCGGAAGACAAGGGCCATAGAAGACAATGCTTCGTACGATACTGTTATATATTCTATATATACATACATAGTATAGATATAAATGTATAGTCCTGTTGCTATTCTTGTTGTCCGTTACGTAGTTGACGACTGGGCGTAGCACAGAACGTAGTACATTAGCAACCACAACATCAAATACTTATACAGGAATGGTAGATGGGAATGAGAATGGGAAGAGGGTGGAAAGAAGATGAGAGGCCAAGGCTTTGACAGCTGTTGGTCTGCTTTTGCTTTCTTGCTTACGAGGACGATGGGTTCAGCCTTCAGCTACCGTTCTCCACTTCATGGTAACATTAGGCCACTTCAAACGTTTGCCCTATCCCGGTTTCAGAGGGTTGCACTCGCTTTTCGGTTTATTTAGGAAAGTTGCACTTTCGGCTTTCGTGCAATGCAACTCTCGCTATAGACACTTCGGCAAGTCCTGACGCTATTTGCTTTGGACCCTTTGACGGATGCTGGATCGCTCGAAGGGATACTTTCCAAAAGAACCACCGAATAATATATGGGTGTTATGTAGTACCGGGCTGATGCGGTTGATTATTATGATTATTTGCTTTTCCTTTGCATCTTCTTCCTGCATTCTATAATAGCTGACGCCGATGCATTCAATGATTAATTCTCCTTGGCAACTTGTATGACTCATTGATTCCTGTCTCTTGGTACGTCCCTTATGGAACAGGGGCTAAGGTGTGTTAAGCATTCCAGACAGTGGGCAGATTATAGGCTTAACTAAGCGCAAGGCGCAGACCTCGTCTAGTACCTATATGTGAACATATACGTATAATATTTTTTACAAAATGTATGGTTGCGATAGTTATTCGCACACATACTACCTATTAGGTCAGAGGCCATATCTTACGCTAATTTACTCAGGTCAGAGGCCATGATTCCCCCAATGACAAAAAGTAATTTGTTCATACGCATTTTTTTGCTATAAAAACATTTCAGTTAATTGATTTTAAAATATTTTGCAGCATTGTATTGCAGAATACTTGGAATGTATATCAAAATTGTGAATGTTTTTAACTTTACATTGTTTTAATTGCAATCTGTTAATCTGCAAATAAATCTTAACTGATATTACATTTTGTCATTACAATATTAATTAATTATTTCAGTAACCTAACTATTGAAGTATTTCAAAAAAACAACTTATTGCTATGCGAACTGTCAGTGTGCGCTTATGTGAATCAGTCATGGTTACATGTCAGTTTTTGAAGAGGCCACACTGCCGTGCGATTCTACTAACTCTGTACATACATAAGGTGTACCAGTATTAGAAACAATTGTCCGTGCAAACGAGTTTCGCAAGACGGTAATGACGTCATTTAGGACAACGTGCACTCCTGGCATAGATATGCGATCCTACTTATATACCGTTCAGCCTCCTCAGGAACAATGGGCGTTATTGGCTTCCGTCAATAAGACCCAAAGGATCTTTTACCAGTAACACAGTAACGAATCTCCAATTTCCCAGCCGAACACTAATGGCGAAAGAAGTTTACCATGAAGTAAGAAACGAATGGGGATCAGGTCGCAAGAAGATGCTCGTTTAAGTTACGGTGCCACGTGCGCACCCTGAGAGCTTTTTTTCTCTTTCTCTTTCACGCTCTGCCAGGACGCCAACGTCGCGTTTCTTCTCTCAGGTTACTTTATTATACGTATGCACGTACCGTTCGGAATAGACCCTCGAAGATGGAAAAAATATCTAATAATGTAAAAATGAGAATGGCGCGAGAAGCTCTACAGCTTGGCATGTGTTTCGCTTCGTATTACCAAACAGCATCACCGCCATATTTTTCCTTCGAGCAACCCGACCCTGAGAGGAATCGTCATATATAGTACGTGAAATTAATTCCATAATTTTAACAAATCGTCAAAGACCCATTGAATCAATAAAAATAACCAATACCAATTTACGATTCTCTGTTTGCTACATACTGCATTTAACATAGACTAAGCTATATTTATTGAGCATTGTCAAAATTTTGTGTAAGAGACGAATCGACCAATAGCGAAGAGGCTATATATAATCAGCCATAGATGTAGCCTACCACCGCGCAGCAACAAGCAGCAACGAGCAATGCGCAGATATATGTATACGCACTCTCCTGAACGGTAGGAGAGTGGCAGTGAGAGAGCACAATGGGTTCTTTACGTAATCGTCGTACCTAAGTCGTTGTGCTTCCAGGTTCGGTTAGGATTCAATTATCCTCCATCGTCTCCCTTTCTATCCTGATGCAGGAGCAGCAACAACACTGCTACATAGAATACTGGTATCAGAGCTACGTACGATGTAACCGTAACACCCACGACCAAATTACTTCGCACTAATCCCGCCGATGCCTCACGTCCCTCCTCTTCCTAGGATACAGAGTTCATTGTACCAGATTGAACGTATAGTTAGAAGCAAAGAAAATTGGAGCCTTGGTCAACGGTTGCGTCACACTTAAAGCTCGCTCATAATATAAATAAGCCTTCGGCCTACTGGCTAAGTAGAACCATAAGTGGGCGCCTTTGTCACTTTTATAAGACTCTTGCCTCCTGTACGGGACTAATCTCTCTCTGACTCTAATTGCACCCAGCGAGGATACGGAATCACTTGGGAATCATTTCGTGAGGAAAGACTGTGATTCATGGATTTAAGGTGGATGGGTAGCAGCAATAAGGTCTGTACCATCAGACGATGCTTTCTTTTTCTGTCTCTATTCTGTTGAATAGTTCTGGGGTTGCTGGGTATATGAAAAGTAGACTCGAACGCTATTCAGAATTTTCATCCCTCCTCTTATACAGGGTCCTTTTACTTTTATGAATGAATCGAGGGGTCACCCTCTATATTCTAACGCAAGAAAATCTTGATGAATCTTTGACTGTATGTCCTTGGAGACTCGAGACTCGTCTAACCCATAAGGAGAGGTGGTTATCTGCTCAAAGGAGTACAGCGAATTTTATGTCTTTTTTGTTTTTCCTTTCAAGGAAAATATGACTGGATATCATAAACTTTTGAAATCGTTAATAGGATCTATTACGTCTGGGAGTATTCTGGTTCTGTTTTCAGTATTCAGTCAACAGTGTTTTTCAACATCGTCCAAGTCACTCTAAAGTTTGACGATAATTCTATGCGAAAGGCATCTTAATTAAAGTACAGTATCATCAATTTTGACTTTCCTAGTTTTTACTTTTTTATTATTATATCTAAGCACAGTCATACCGACTGTTCGAAATGAACAATACACGCATTTCAAATTGCTATCTTGTTAACCGAGTTAAATTTTATTCACCCATACTTCCTGCTTCCTATAATTACTAGTGCTACTCCACGCATGTACTCGAATTTAGACAAGGACTTAGCGACTGGATCGATAGCTATTGACGCAATCAAGCTACCAGCATGATCCCATACCCCCTTTCATCGAGCACTGGTACCCATATGTGATTTTTTCCTCAATTCCCACAAGCGCAGCCATACTAGTGGAAGAGAGAAAACCATGGAGCTAACCCATAGAGACACCATAGCCATTCTCGAACAAGAGAGCGCAACAGAGAGAGAGAGAGAGAGAGAGAGAGAGAGAGAGAGAGAGCTTAATAGTAAAATAGCAAAAGGGAAAAGAGCGCCTCTCTTCGCACTATTATTTATCAGAGCTGTCATCTGGCCAATCAGTCATGCCGACATATGCTTAAGTAAGATTACATTTGTACTAATACCGTAGTACGACGAGTGCATATACCGGCGTCCTAGATGGATAATACCAATGGGGGTACGTCGAGAAAGGGAAGGACGGCTGTAAAGGGAAGGGGATGATGCCGGTCGTTCGGATAGGTCGTACTAGAACAGCCTGGAATGATATATTGTAAGGGGAAGGGTGATTTTTTAGTTGGCTAATGGCTGGCCTCTCGACAGATTACACGCGCGCACGTTCGTTCCATCCCAACTGGGACACCCCTTATAAAGATTAGTGGCTTATCGTGGAGTATTACTGTAATGCACCGTGGAACACGCATAATACTCTCTCTCGTCTACGTTCAGCAAAGAATTAGCGGAGAGTCCGTACCAGCTGATACACCCAGTATAATATTCTTATCCAATATATCGAACAAATTTTATTCCCCGTAGATTCAGACTGTAATATAATTCCCACGCATACCTCGCGAGCTAAACATTCTAATCTTCTATAGTATGTGCACTGACACTAATTTTAAGATGACTCCTCTATGGTGCTTCTTATTGATTGGGTGTTGAGTGCGTTAAACAATACCTTCACCATGGTAGAAAACGAACAACGGTATATGTGTACTAAGGAGAAAGCAGCCGTGCTGTTATGATGTCCATAACAGAATGGAATGCATCTGGTCATTCCCATAAGCGATTCTAGGTAGGAACTTCTATGTTGTGTTACACGAGTATCTACGAATGTGCAGAACACTCAATTCCAATCGTCTCGTATTGTCTCGTAAAGTTAGCGTGAAGACGTCGTATAGGGTGCCGAACAGCCTAGATATGGAGGGGATGCTGTTTGATGTGCGAATCGAAGCACATGTCACCCCCCCCCCCCCCCCATTACTCTGGACCAATACACCTGGTGCGTACACCTCTAAGGACCGCACAATGCCCGACTAATAAATTTACGATCCGATGGGATCGCCAGATTCAAAGGTCCTTTCAATGGGCTTATCAATAGCCGGGAGACGCGGGCTTTGATGCGATTATCGCGATGCTAATTGATAATCAGGGGCTTTTCGCGAGACGAGTGATCGATCGCCCGATCGATACTACGATATTTTAAGAAATCGTGACGACGTTCTCGATGCTTGTTTAGAGAAAGTCGATCCTATCGAATGTCTGTTGGACCAGCCTGTACTTACGCACGTGATTACTGTAAACGAATTGATGAAGGAACATTGATACTTGAGTATCGGTAATACGGCCAACAGTTCACAGTACTGATTGTGAGTCTATAGTGAATATAGAGACTTGTAATACAAGCTGAGCTATACCTATAAATTTCTTAGCTGACTACACAGAGTACGTTTGATGCTCGTGGAATGGAATGTACATTGCTACTTTCTTGGGTTACTTCGTGTCTAGGTACTTGAAGCACGTGTTACTATTTCTGATATCAAATGAATTTCTTTGATACACGTAATATGTATTTACATATATACGATTTTTGGTATAGTTGAGTCAGGGTCTCGTATCTCAGAATTCCACTATGATCAAAAGGAGACTGCAACGTTATCTATGCATTTGCTTATTAACTTTGTATACTTTAACTGGTAGTTATTGCAATTACGCTATATCAATAGTACATTCTTGATAATATAATCTGAGACATGTATATATGTTTAGGTATAATATAGGCTAGGTTTATGCACCATCGTATCTCTCTGTACCTACTTTGTATCTATACGCATCCATTATGATTTATAATAAAAAACAATGCCTCTGCTCAGTAACAATGCAACTGTGATTCACTGTGCATCAAAGGTACAATGCATTTATGCACATAGAAACCAGATAAAAAATGAGGAAGTTTTAAAATGGTAGGTTGCTACGCGACACACAGACGAGATTCAAATCGTACCCGACTTCAAGTCATGACTGGGACTGTGCTTGGTATTTTCAGGCAATGTACAAGTCTGCGAGAATTGCATTAGCGAATGCACAAGACTCACCATAAGAGCAATGTATAAGGACTGTACTGTAAAGAGCGTGATGCAGGAAGAATACGTGGCCGGTAGGATGTGCCCATCAACGGCACTTTTAACTACGAAAACTGCTTGAATCATGCTTGTAAACCACTGACGTAAATATAGTGATTTGAGACGCCGACTTACGAATACTCATAACACAGAACACGTATGGTACGTATAATACCTATAGTATGTACATGCTTACAAGTGGGTGTACTACATCCGTTACGTACTTCATCCAGCTTTACATTACATACGTACGCTATATGTACTCTAGAGAGCGGCCTTAGGAAAGTCAAGCCAAGGAAGCATGCTATGTCGTTTTATCGAGCTTATGGAGTTTACAACGAAGCGACAGTCACGTAATTAGTTTTCGTAGTCCAGTGACCAGTGTTTAGCCATATTAAAAGAGGAAGGTGATAAAAAAGGTGTTAGTGTGTATTACAACATGTTAATCTTAATTGGACGGTCTTTAAAAAAAAAAAAAATGTATGTATGGTGATATCTATGCAAATTTGTATGCTTTAGGGAAATTCGACTGACAATGTTTTTAAAGGCTCTTCACTTTCGACTTTTACTCGTTATGTTTGCTCGCACTACACGTGCGACCATGGACACTGTGTATATGATTTTACAAGTCATGGTAGGTGAGTGCGTCCGTTTCGCAGCGTTTTTAAATGTAAAATTTTCCCACTATTTACACCCGTCGATACGACGTGTTTGCTGAGGCTGCCCAGGCAATTAACTGAGTTTGTAGCACTGGCGATTCGGGTGTTTGCATTTTTGTTTGCAAACACACCGATTGACTTGTCGTATGTTTATGTGAACAAACATTGCATAAAGTAAATAAATTTGTTTATATTTATATACACCTGTGTATGGTATATTCGATGTAAACACTGATATACACTTGATGTGTGCATAACGCGCCAGGATAATATAGATGTGGAATAGTATATTATATATATATGTATCACATAAAAGTCACGCACTGCTATCAATCGATTTATTCCCGCATTCAAGTTCTACCAATTAATTCGAATTAATTGCACCACCCGGTGTTTTATATTTGCGTTATCGGCATTACAGTACACATAAGTGATGGTATACAAGTTTCTTTTTTGCACCAATCGTTTCGCTGTGTCCATTCATATCGCGTATTTTCTTTCTTTATGACTCTCATCATTCATATTTTTATCGAGTCACCCATCGCCCTCCCTTTCGAATATTTAGATCCATTCTATCGAGTTCAGCGCTATTGAAACCTTACGCCTATACATTAGGTACGTACTCGCTTGTACTTTGTACTTGAGCATACGTGATGCCTAATACGAAAATGGGTTAGTCCCTACCATACTCTCTGTTCTTGCACGTACCTTGTCATCATCAAACACCATAGCAAAGTCTAGTCCACTAGGACTAACTTTCATAGGATTTTCGAGAAAGGGAGTGTCTAGTCTAATCGCTAAGGGAAATTGACAAAGAGTCGACAACTGTCAATGCGCAGCTGGGTCACCGACTTCGAGTGGCGACACCCCATACCATAACCACCCCATGTCACACGAACCACCCTTCTACTCTACCACGGTAACCTCCTCGACGTGTTCAAGAGAACACATTTCACCCCAGTATACCAGGGCTTGCCTCTATACCTATTGATTCCCCTGTGTTTTCCTAAGCGGCCGATTTTCCATTTTCATCTCTCTGGCACGTTTCGTGCTTTTGATTTTCTTTCAGCAGGCACAGTTATTTCACGTGGGTCTACGTGAATGGGTATACCGCACGTACGACGCCTTTGAAATTTCTTATAGAAAAAGCACTTGTTCAATGCACCGTTACCGAATGACCTTTTCAAAAAAAAAATTTGAACAAATTTTAGCTCTGCGGTACTACCATACAGTGTTTTATGTACGCCTCAATAAAATTTACGTAAGAATCCCAATTGCAAACTTTCAAATTTTTCTGAAATTTTGAATTTTTTTTTTTTCAAATTCCACAACCATCTCGATAAGGTGAGCATTCGAAGAAGCAAGTAAAACCGAATGTTATCTGCTTCTACCCCAATGGGTATCATTTCACGGGATTCTGAGCAACCTCCATCCAATCACCACCATCCCAAGGGCCCACCTCCCTCACGTTCTTTAACTCACTTTAGCACAAACTATTGATTTGTTTCATCACCAATGGCAGCTTCTATGGCGAAACGTGAGGTAAGGGCTTCTTGCTCTCCCTACTTGCTGAGAACACCTCGCCCTTTTTACGTACAGAGCGACGTTACGTAAGAACCGATGGTGTCTATGCCACCCTTACGGTATAGCTGTATATATGTATATAGCACAGTGAGGATACCTACTACCCCGCTACACAATGCCGGGACTACGTGTGTAATCCCCATCGATGTCTGCTTTCAATTCAACCCCTATACAATAATTTTTTCGAGGGTTTCCTGTAGCACACATCGCGGCTGCTGCTCCACTGTACATTTTCCATACTGCGATCTGCCGCTCGTGCGCATTAGCCATTATACATATATCTATAGTCTCGATCCCATATGCGCATCGTATGGCTCGTGTGTGATTTTTCTATATGCGTACTATTTTTTTTCACTTTTCCTCCCTCTCTCCCTTTATCTCCTATTATCTATCGTCACGGAAAACATTCGGAAATGCCAAGAGACCGACAAAAGGGAGGTCCTCCAATACGACTATGGGGATGGATCCGCACTTTTTTTTTGGCAGACATTTTAATCGGGGGAAGTGGCGACTCATTGTTATTATTCTCTTCATGAGAATTCGAAAGGGTCTTCTCCATTTTTCTGTTCCAAGTATCAAATTTATATTCGGGCTTTTCTTCGTATACGTTGTGATGGCAGGTTAGTCTTTCTGCGTGATACGTTGGATTGGATACTTTGAATATAGAACAATTTTTAGTGGGATAAAGGCCAGTTTCTAGATATTTATATAGCCGGTAACTATGGTTATCACAGTTTGGTGACGTAATTCCATATTTTATGATTATTTAACGATCGCTCGTTTCTTTATGCAGATCTTATTAGTTACAACTGGCTTAATGAGGTGTGAATGATATAATTCTTGGCGACAGTGAAATGAAGTTTATGCCCTGCTGTCCGCTCTTAGACTGGGATTGATTGAACAGTGAGTAGCTATTCTCATTGCGTGCGCGCATAAATTAGCGCCCATAAACGAAATACTCTTAAATTAGCTGAATCACGCAAAATGTTCAGCAGACCGAGTGCGTCGGACGTAACGACTAATGACCGTCGCCATATTTTTTTTTCAAGGGTGAAACGCGTGATTATTATTTGCAGAATGAACGCAGCTGCTGCGACAAATTGTCTTGAAATCGCTTGGTAATCCGTATTGTTGGTAGAACGGACGTTAGGTTAGGTTGGATTTAGTTAAAAAACCTGGTAGGCATAATGAAATTATTCTGCTCCTTATTGGCGTCAATGGAAAAAAAAAAGATTCTTAAAGGAACGTCGTGGCGGGTAAAGAAAAATTTTAAGAGAACCTCGTAACGTCGGCGCTCTTCCCTTTTGGTGGGGTAGACGGGAAGAAAAAATGGCGAAACCGTTTCCTGTAATTTAGCGGCTCTGAAGATCCTTTTCTTTACATTTCTTTCTTCCTTCCTGACGATATCCTGCTTCGATTTCTTTGTTCGAATATCGCCTCTCGGAAGGCCGAGACAAACAGCCACGGCAGTCTCGGTAAAATAAATGACGTCACCGTCAATTTTCTACAGCCATACAGTGTGTATATTAAGATCGTCCGACTCTCTACTTTAGTTTCCCAATTCGCACGGCTTTTCATTACTTTTATTTCCGATAAGTAAAAACGGATGGGTGATGACAGACTAGCAAAGGGCGGATGTTTGATAATACACTACTTGATTTTCTGGGGTGGTCTTGTCGCGGCTTACCGTAACAATGTCACTATACCCATTTTCCGGATAAGATGGAAATTACGAGCGTCCCTTTTTCGGTATCCCTTTTTCCGACCCCTCGCCCTCGTGCACAATGGAAAATGTTCTATGGGTTAGTGTACTTTAGTCTCGGATATTCAGGGTGCGCAGTTCTCTTCTGGCAATATAGAGGGTTCCCATTCATATACAGGGACTCGGTCAGGATGAAACATTTTTGGTAAATTATTTTTTTCCTCGGGACTTTATCTTACTTCCACGTGCGCGCTGTGATGATATAATATCACGAGCTTCAATAAAAAAGTTAATCAAGTACAGTCAGGAACGAAAAGAAATTTTTTAATCACCCGTAGTGCGTCCTACAAAACGAATCTCCGAATCTCTCTCGGAATTTTATCACTGAGATCCGAAATGTATTTGTCTAGTTGTTTGTCCCAAGGCGGAAATGTTTCGTCGTACCAGGGAATGATTCACCCTGTACGCATTGAGGGAACCCTCGACTCCGTAATTGATTGGTCCTGATACGCCTCCTTATCTCTTAATCCATCTCCGCTCCCATGCTCTGCTCATGGATTCGAATGGTCCAGGCTGTTTGTTATGTACGTAATACGTTAGGCATGCCATGGGGTAAGGGCCATAGGGGCCCATAAAGAATCAATCCATACAATATGCACGCCGTGTTACGAGTATGGTCAATATTTGCGGCAATTGTGTAAAGATCGGTTCTCTAATGGCGTTCCTGCCATTATAAAGAAGACTTTTCTATGAATAATGCATTCGCCATAATGCACTTAATACGTTAAAGCAAGACCACTTTCCGTCGATTTAGGTGAGTTACAGTATTCTGTGCCATTACGCTGAGATATTCCGCGAACGAATTTCCCGATAATTGCATAATAACTTTGACAAAAATATATACAAAAAATATATATATATAGCTTGTACAAGCGATATACGCAATAACAGACACTTATATTACATCTTGGACATAACAGAATTTCACGTATTTACGCCGCTGGTAGCGAATTACGTCGAGACGTTTTAATTCGTCAAACAGACCGTAATGCGTCTTTAAGTCAATTTACATTGCATTCACGCGAGTCAGCACTACGAAATCATTTTATTTCATAAAATTAACGATGCACTCTAGAGTTCTTGCGTGGCCAGAGAATCACTCCATGCTCATTTGCTGTAATCTTGCGCAAGTTCACGCATACTCCAACGCCATACTAGACTCCGAATTAATGAAGAGACACGTTATGGGAATGGCCTTAGCACTTTACGCCATATATCAGAACTTTTCTATACGTTGGGACAGGGTTCGAGGATCCTACTACCGAAGTACACGCAAAAGGTCGGAGTCAGGAAGATCGACTTCCTGATGTAAGAGAGTAGGTACCTTATGTGCCAGGTACCTACTTGAATGTTAGGTACAAGTTAATCGTAGAATCCTGATGGGGGTCTTACTCATGTGGAAAGTCGTAAATTTTTTTTATAGGGAGAGGTACTTTCTACGAATTCCTATGGAGCGATGGGCGTTTTCATCCTACGTCGATGGAAGATCAATTAGGGAAAATCCCGATAATAGCGTTCTGTTCAGCAGGACTCCCCATGGAAACCATATACATTAGACGATTCGAGGAACCAAGCAGGAAATAAGAAAACAATTCGTCTACCATCCACAATGTAGTGTGTGTAAGTATATATATATATACACACATATATGTATATAGCTATAGTCTGAATTCGTCGATAATGTTATGGTATGGGGTACCTACCTGCATAGAAAATCGTATGTACCAATGGACAATAGGCCGACCCTCTTAAAGGGAGGTTAATTGGATCCCATCGATTTCGATCAGCACAATGAACGGAGATCAAATCCTCCACAGTAGTCAGTAGGTACTGACGTAACGGTTGCTTTTGGTAGTCTAGGTAACTCCCTCAAAGTTCAGAGGGTTCGACCCGTGGACACAGATACCTCTCAAATTTCGAATTAGAGAATCGAGTTCGTCGTCGAGGGTACGAAGATCTGTTCCAAGAAAAAAAAAAAAAAAAAAACAGGCAGATTTAGTAGAAAAAAAGAAAAAAAAAAGCAACCAAATCTACCACTAAACGATGTACTTGAGTAAAAAAAATTCTATTGAGAACGAATTCAATTGGCCAGAAAAAATGAAGAGTTTATTTTGTGCAAAAACATTTGGAATTTTCAAACACGGTAGATATATATGCCACAATGATTTGGAGGGAAAGATAAAATAGAGATGAAAATTTCAAATTAAAAGAAAAAAGTCATTTTCATCATGTTGGAGTTTTTCCACTTGAGACAGACGCGATCTAGCTTCATTCCCTGAAATCATTCTGCCTTTACTGAAACGGGCAACTAGCTTGAAAAGCGCATTGCTGATTTTTTCCTCATCATCCCCTCCACTATCCTACTTCAAATCATCCCTCTCTCATTGTTCAAGTACAATACAATTACTCGTTAAAACTTTTTCGAGTATTCTGGTCGATGGGTGTCTGCTGCGTGAATGCTTGAAAGATATATGTATATACATATATATATATATATTCAGTGTACCATACTATAGTATATTATACTATAGGTATACAATTATGTCGTTCCTAGGTTATACCCTTATAGGGGCCAGACTAACAAAAAAGATTACTCGATTCTCCCAACATCCCTTAAGATAAAAGTAACAGCGGTCAATCACCCCTCGAAAGTGCAAACCGTAATTTTCAAAACCTTTCGAACGTGGACACCAACATTTGTTTGTGAAATTATTGGTTTTACGAAGCCGCCTGGCACGTAAAACCCGATATCCATTTCAGTAAGGATTACTGTAAAGTTCTCGAGGCAAGGTAGGTGGCTGAAGCCACTGGATACAGGTTGAAAATAATCTATTTCCGTACGAAAGGAACTTCTCGACTGCCCTTAGCGCCTTGGGCACTTGGACGAAGTTTTGTCGTGTAAAATTGAAGCCCGGCTGATTTGATATGCATAAAAAAATGAGGTCTTGTTAAAACGAATACGGGTATGTTCTATAGGGTTGCAGGTATTCCATACTGTTGGGTTGTGCTACGTAATGGAATATTTCCATTGAAGTATCAATCCGAGTTCGTTTCGCCCGTTGATCTTAATTACCGCTAATCGTTGGTATATACTTACTCCCGAGTCTCTGTACGTATCTTAATTTCTGTTTTAGACGAATCATCCGTTAATTCACACGACAGAAGAAGTGCTGGTGAGAGAAAGGAAGTGAGTAAACACCGCCGAATCGAATTGGTCACGCTCCTTAAGTTCGCCATGGCTAGTTTACTGTGGTCGATCCGTGAGTTCTTGTAACCATGGACTTGAGTGACTTTGCGGCTATTTGAGTACTCCATTAAATTCCCTCTCGTTGATTCATCCCTTCATTCGTTTTATCCTCATTTCAGTCAAGTGGTATAACCAAGGGATATTATTACCGTCCCGGGATGAAGGAAATTACGTGTTTATAGCATCCAGAGCGTAGATTGAAATAAAAAAAAATCTTTTACTTACTTCAAAGAACTAGTAAATATGATGGAGTTAGAGGAAACCACTAGAGCCTAAAACTGTCAAGATAGAGGACCATAGGCACTTTGATAAATTGATTAAACGAGTTTGCCGTACAAGAAAGCGTGCAGCTACCACCATAACACTGTTGAAAAACCCATGGGTAAAATACAGGGTTATGGTGTCAGCTTGATCGAAACTTATTACTCCCGTCGTGGGCTGATCGTTAGGATCGTCAACGCGTGAAATCATACTACCCGACAAAAGGCGTTAGAAAACCCGCAGACGAAACAGCACAGCACACGTGTCACCGTCGTGCGGCGACACGTGCCGGAGAGACACGTGACTGGCAGCCACCCCATGAGCATCTGGCAGAACGCGTGGAGTAAGAAATATGAATATTCCTACCGGATCGCGTCTTCTCCTGTTTCCTTACGCACGAGGCAACCTAACGACTCACTTATCGATAATATAACCCGGGAATCCTTTATTGTGCCTAATCGAAATCCCAATTGCTATTTCGTGTTCCGAAATTATAACGAAAATTGTGCTTGAAGGGGCAACCGGATATACTATCAGATTGTGCTGTGTCGCGTAGGGACCCTATCAGACATCACAGTGATTACATTCACCAGATACGTTTCACTGCGGATACTTCATCGAGCGTTTAATCTTCTTTCAAGTAAAATTTCAAAGAAAAAAATACCTTTCACGAGTACACACCGCTGATTACATTTTTTTTTAAACCGAGTCGAGCTTAGATATCCCTTAACGATTTACTCATGTTTTGATTCTGGGAGGTTAAGCATGGCTAGGAGACACACGTTTTCATATTATTTGAACTCTTTAAAAGTGAATAAGACCACGTTTTCTCAGATACTATCTGGTATACGGTGAAAAAGAACATCAAAAGATATGGTATCGTTCTTATAGGTATAAATAGGTAAAAAAAGAAAACTTCTTTTGGACCCGCATCAGGAACGCAGACACGTTAGCAAAAAAATGGCATTTTTCGATCCTCTAAGAAGTCATTCCTCTCCGATGGGCTATTGGCTCGAAGGTGGGTGTTTAATAATGTATTCCGGTTTTGACACGTAGCTAACGTCCTTCTACACGTATCCTCGACAGGGATATCGTTTATATATACAAGCGTTCTTGAATGTACATTACATCTATATACCTATCACACATGGGAACGCGTATGTAGGATGGCGTGTCAACAATTAGGAAGATCAGCGCCGGAGAACGTCCGGCCGATAACGTCTACCCTGGCAGAGAGAAGCCTTCGGTTTTCGGATTGGGCATCAGGGATTGGGTACGAGGTCTGTGTGGGAGTTTCGTGTCCGATCATTAGGGAGATGCTATCGACGTTGTAAGTCACTCAGTCACTCGCTCAATCCTTCACTCGATTACTCCGAAGGAGCCAGCCTACTAAACGATCCTTCGATCTCGCCTCGTTCCCCGAATTTCTCAATACCGACTACCGATGGTGATTTGATCTTGCGGAAAAGAGATTTCTTGATAGACACCCTGTAGATAACAGATACAGACTATATAGATGTATACGTATTTAATAGGGTCCATAGATACCAGATCAGTTTTGAGTTGAATCAAACGATTAATAATAATAATAGCAATAGGTCGTTCTCAATCAGGGAGCGATATCATTTTTGTCTGAACTGTGAAACTAACCTAACTGCAATCTCTGGTTACAGCTCATATTTAATTATAATGATTCTCGATGCCTCCTAACCTTAACTGAAAACTTAAGAAAACCAAAGGAGACTGTCTACGAAGAATCTACGATCTGATATCGATTTCTGGGATTGGTAGGACATAAGAAACGTTACTAGATCCCTACTCCCTTGGAAAAGGGTTTAGGGATCATTTATCTTACGTTCTCGTTCCGGCCCTCTACAGCATTAATCCCCTGTACTCGCCTGAGACGTAGCACAGCCTCTTCGCGTCTGTAATTAAGTCTCTCGTGGTCAGGACGAATCCCGTATACTCTTATCGTTCTCACCGACTCGCCTTATCAGTTTTACCTTTCACCTTCTATCGCTTCTCTAGAATCCGTCGAGTTTTACATTTTCGGGCACTTTACCTCCTACGGACTTTCAACGTACCAGAGTCCCCTGTAGGCCTCGTATATTAGCCCTGAATCGATTCTTACGTAACAACGTATTCGGGTTGCATCGGATAGGACACTAGCGAACGAAGTTTATACATCTTCTTCCTGATGTTCGTACAAAGTGGATAAGTGAGAGATTCGACGTGGTACAAGAGTCATGAGCAGAAGTTCAAGGAGAGCAAGAGGGAGAGTGCAAATGTAAGAGCCAGGTAAGCCTAAGAGAGAGGGAAGATGCTTGTAGCTCAAATTAATTCCACGAATTCAGAGTCGTCTCTTCAGGCAGCCATTTCTCTTTCAGCTCTCCTTCTACTACTCCTACATCTACGTGTATCTGCTCCTTCCAATACTCCCCCTTTGCGTAGCTACTCCTCTGACTTGGTCTACTTCTACATATTCCTATATGCTTCTATTTGCGAAGTTTATGCACTACCAATGTTTCACACGTATGAACTCCACTTAGTTATCAGGTTCTGTAAGCTTCGCCAAGTGACACGAGACTCGTGATGTTTCATATGGTAAACTTCAAGATAACTTTAGTATACGAGCTACTCGATGTCTTATGGGTACATAGTTCATTTTCATTTACGTTTCCACGTAAGCCGTGTATTACCAGTTGCCGATATGAAGTACACATATGTAGATACGTATTATTCGCTAGGTGAAATGACGAGTAGTAATTTCAGATGTATAGATATAGATTCGATATAGTAATTTGTAACTTATCGAATTTCTGATTTATGCAAGCTGGCATTGCGAATATCATCAGTGACCGATGATGCTGTCTGCCTTGTTAGCGGTTGCCAGGATACGCTCTCCATGATCTTCAGATCCTTACTAAGTTCTATGTATACGCACCGAAGAGATCAATACGGGATTCCTTGTGGCATTGACAAAAGAAACGTATCGAAGAAAAAGAAACATGAATTTTATCCAGCTGGGTAGTCCTATTCGTTTTGGAAATTATTTTCAGGATGTATTGTAACTCTTCTTTATTGCGTTCACTAGTATCGAATTCCAAGGCGATTTCTGTTGACGACAATGACGAATCAGGAAGCTTCCTTTACTTTTTATAACTTTTTCATTATCTTCTCCTGCACCTCACACTCCCCTCCTATATTATTTCTTTCACAAAAGCACGTCGCTTGCCTTTCACCGTTTACCCGATAAATCGCTAATAAACAGCTTTCTCCTATCGATCTCGTTACTTGCAGTACCGATAAATCAAATTCGGTATATACTATTATGCTAACTTCATGTGACAGCTATATTGTATGCGCTGTGCGATATAAGTGTTATCGCTAAAACGATAAATATTCTTACGGCAGCCATTTACGTATCGGTATACTATACGCTTACACCGAGAGGCAAGAAAGGTACAAGGAAAGTAGTGCATTTTGTACTGAAATCGTTAGCGATCGGTTCGGCGTCGTAAGAGTTGCACTGTGTAATTTCATTGTCACATATTTTAACGCGATCATCATTGTTCTTATTATTCCTGTGATTACCTACGGTTGCACTATTTATTGGCGACTTAACGGATACTCGTCCGTTACAAGAGGCAACGCAAGAACAATAATTATGAGAATTGACAGCTATGGTGAGAAACGATCCATGTATTAACAACGTATCGGGGTCGTATGCAGACATTATTATGTCTATAGGAAGATTTTATTTTATTGATCGGTACGGTTAATTCTTCATACACGTGTAAGATATGGCTTCCGAAAAAACTTTGTCTTGCAATAAATACTTAACAAGGAAAAACAATCAAAAATCACAAGGCGCCTCTAGCTACCGATTGAGACAACGTTCTCGTTATCTGGTTCTCTTCGAGTCGCCACCCCGCGCAGAAGCTGCGCTTTCGAATTGATTCGTACAGTTACGTCAATGCTCTGGGAAAGATTTTTTATTGTTGAATTAAGGTCGAGGTGCTTGAATCTACCGTGGATAGATAATCTCGACGTACCGATTTGCCCGGCAAAGGATAGGACGCGACGGAGACGTCGCGACGGACCGGCACAGCTTCGGGTGAGATACCAGCGTCCCGCTGGAGAGAGGCAAAGAGCTATAGAGCGGGCAGTGAAGTTTGTTGCGGTTAAGGGCGGAGTAGGAACCCCCTGACCAGAGTTAAGGATGTGGTGCCCAGCTGTCGCCCGATGCCCTGCAGAAGCGGCCGTGAAGGACCTGCAAGAGTTACGTGCTGATTCGCTAAGAATTGCTCTCAATTTAGTTTAAAGGGACGACTCGAGGAAAAAGATAAGAGTTATCGACTATACGGATCTTGACCGATTAGAACGACCAGTTCCCGAATTTGACTATTATCAAACTAATCTGCCTTGAGATACCGATCGTGGTACCTTGAGCTGCCACACGCTCCCGTGCTATCTGTTGATAGTTTTTCTAACTCTGTTTCCTATAGGATATAGAAAGTTCTATCTTGTGTGGCTCTTGCGTTGCTCTTACAATATCCAGAAAATCCTATCGATTTTCTACGTATGTTTCGGAGGTGCAGGATGACCGAAGGTGACGTAGGTTAGTTCTCGGATTTTCGCCATCGTTATCCAGTTAAAAAAATACGTTAAAGAATATAAAATACAAAATTACCCAGTCCTTTTATTTTGTGACGTATACAAACTTAGTGACAGATAAATTTTTCAAAAATCTTTTACCACCTCCAATGTATAATATTATCGTATAAATGCCGGATACTGTTATTAAATATAACAACCCGTGACAGGAATACATTTTTCAGCGAGTCTCTCCCCAATTAAATTAACGTCGATGGATTATTTATTTTTCATAAGAGGAAACCGGCGCTGATATTAAATCCAGAAATATACGCCTATCTGTTCCGACCGGATATTCTCCATACCCTCTTCCAGGGAATTATTAAAACTCGAACGGGGCACTACGACACAGTACGATATATATATATATATATATATATATATATATATATATATATATATATAAGTTATTGTTCTGTATATATGTATACAGGATGGCCTCTGGGTAGGAAACAATAAAGCTAGGCTATCACCCAGGACGGCACTTCTACCACTTCAGCCCTACTTCAGTGTACGTTGGCCGGTATACACCCTCCATTCAATTTAGATACCACTTAGAGTCTCGAAAGTCCAATACAAAGAGACGTCATCATATTTATTTTATTTGTTAAAAGTTAATTCGCTTCGCTTTATTTTATACGGTTAACTTGTATACCTAAGTTACTGTATACGTATCTAACGATAAATGGTAGCTGTATCAGTTGGGATAAGAGATTTCGTGTGGTTAGAAATTCTATTTCTAAACTGTCAAGCACTCGCCCATCCTATACGATCTCGCTGTGCAGTATCCACGAGTTTCTTGCATATGGTGCACACTGTATGAAACGATACCAGTAGAATTGAATTTCGTGGAACGAGCTGGCTAAGCACTTCGATCGATTTCAATTGGAACTCTGTGAGATTAGCTGGCTGTGAGTTAGGCTGCTAGTGGCGTTGGGATAGAGACGTGGTCAGAGATAGCCCCGTGCGATAGCCTTGGCTGCCAATTAGGTAAATTCAATATAATTAAGTATATTCTATCTGCTGGTAATCTTGGCGCGCCAATCCAGTTGCAGTCGTGACGTGGTGCCTTTTGCCGGGTCCCTTTTGCACGAGTGAAATACTTTCTTGGTAGGTTTAGAGTTAACGTGTCGATGTTAGTATGTTATATATAACAGCTCTCGTACATCCCGCGATATTTATCCTAAATCCTGTACTTTCATCAAAACTGATCGTTCGGATCATTAAGGAGTTGGTCCGACTCCTTAAAATTACAATTTGGATAATGCTCCGAGATTTGCCAAGCAAGATTCTTACCCCCACGCGCAAAGCCGACAAGCCGAATCCTCTCTGGGCTATAAGACGCCAACGGTGGTAACAAGCTAGCGTAATCACTGTCATCAGGACACGCTGCTTCGCTCCGATCGGGCATACCAAAGGACCGGCTCCTAACGAGGCGAAAAACTTGATGAGCTTCTAGAAGGACGAACATGGATCCATTGGTCACTTGAAATTCCGCAGGTCTCCATTATGCCTTCTCCATGCCTCTTTAAATTTTTTGCACGCCTCATTCTCAAGAATGAAAACTGTTCTAGGCAATGCATGGTACCCTGACTCTGCTCCTCATTGATCTAAATCATTCTGACAGTATATCCAACTCATGGTCTACCTAAAAACTGATCTTTTGGCACGAAATATGTTTACTCAAAAAATATCGAAGTTGGCTCACCTAGGCATAACCAGGAGTCGAAGAAGGTAACGAAGAAAGTTCGAAGAAGGATTTGTTAAATCGGATCATTTGTCACTTCGTTTGGGATCTCACTGGTCATTCCAGCTGACGGACGGTGGGCCATCAGATTATATTGAAGTTGAAATGGGGTCGCGTTGATTGGCGTTTCTCGATGCACCCGATTCAACCCACCAACCGCGTTACGTTGCGCTACGATCACGTGGTCAGTAACCGGTAGCTTCTTCGTACAGTCTGAGATACCCTGTAGACAACTATGGCCACCAACGAATTAAAATTGATTGATACTTCAGTTTCGGTAGGCGAGAAGGTACCCGAGTAAGGCATTCGATAAGAGTGACCCTGAGTCGGGAATCCTTCTGCGGGACTTTGACTAATCGAGACACGTCGCGGACTTCACGAGGTCTTAAACGTTCATTTATAAAGAACATTTGGATGACTGATATGCAGACAAAGAATAGTAGTGACTGCAGTCAGGCAGAGTACATGTAACCTGTGCCTCTGATGACTCTTCTTTTTCCATCTGCTGTACCTTAGGAAAAATGACAACACCCGTGAAGCTCTTTCTCCGTAGCTAAAGAAGCCCATATCGAAAGTATCGCGAAGAAGTGAATGGAATCGTGTCATTGAGATGTCGAGGAGCGATTCACTTGGTGAAAGACCGTGGAGTGGCTCAAGGTGATTCAAAGAAAGAATGAAAATCAATTAGATACACATGCACGGTATAGTACCAATCTATAGGTACCAATTAGTTCGAGTACTCAAAGAGCCGGTAACAAAATTAATTGATTCTCAAAGAAAAGTATATAATCAATCCATTACTGTATAATGCAGTAAAGATCACACAATTTGATTCATTGATAAATTATAAGCTAATCATTTCACAAGTGCAAACTCTGCCGATGTAAACGATAAAACAATTAGAATAAGGATTTAATTCGAGTAATCTTCCCAGCCGTTCACAATGGACCACGGTGCTACGGTGCCGACTTAGTCCCGGTAGTTTCTTATGGATGCTGTGCTCTCTACTTGCCTTCTCTTTGAGAAGAGCACAGTAGCTGGCTGGCTTGTGACTGTGCAAAAGGAAAGGTCAGCCGCGCATTGTATCATCCTATGTATCTTTCCTGTCCTTAGACCTTTAACTTCTCGCGAGAGCTTTGTCCCACCGTTCATCCGTACGTCTCACCATTCGACCATTTCGTTCCAGCCTCCCTAACGTCCTCTGATGATCTTACTACAGTCCCTATTCACAATGTACCTGGAACATAGATGAATAAACGAACCAGCCAGGAGTAACGTTGTAACTCAGGTTCTTACCTAGTCCACAGTTGAATGCCAGTCTGTTACGCGGAAGCTACATAAGGATGAGATAAACTAAAGACATGGGACAACGGATTGCCTGTCGGCAAGCAATGACACTAATACGGGTTAACGACTCGTTCCACCAAGTCGTGACTGTTTAGCACTTGATTTTTATCTTGTTTCCTGGGAAAGAAAAAGACACGAGTACAGAATACGAAATTTCTATGACAACACGGTCTAACCTGCATCTAGGGTACAAGGAGACAATAGACGGCGCATTATCCGAAGGCCACATGGAAGTCCAATGGAAACGGGCAATAATAATCTATAAATATAAATAGGTTGTATAGGGTGCAAAGCTGTGATTTATGTAAGGCGATTTAATCGGAAGGATTGGGCCACCGTTGACGACGGACCAGGGCAAAAAGCAGTTCGGTCGAACAAGGTACGAGTTACGCAGCCTGGAATAGGATAAGAGCGCCAAAAGAAGTTTGGTTAAGGTGGGTCTATGGATGTCGGACTGTGCTTAGCCCGTGTCAGGAATGTAATTCACACGGCGCTGGCATTCCCGGCCATTCCGCGGCGTCTCCTTTGTACATCTTTCTCTTCTGCTCCACCCGGTTCTGGCTTCTCCTCACGCAGTGTACAGCTATCTTCTTTTAAAGGGACGCGGCAGAACTTTCCTGGCACCTATACTACTTGAATTGTTGGATAATTTTGTACCATAAACACCTATATAGATATACACACTCGTGCTCAGCTTGCATTCTCATAATGATCTCTTGGATTCACTATTCGCTCTTAAGGATGCTTCATTTTCTCCAGTATGCAATTAGAGACATTCAAGAAGCATGGTCGGAGCTAGTTGAATGTGAAATATTACTCGTGTCAAGATACTCGGTACATTCCGTGGTCGCTTCTTCTTTGCTCGTGAGAAGATCCACGAGGTTAGCACGCGTGCGCAACGGCGCCATTTTATAACATGCACATTATTACGATGTTACTCCAGTTTAGCAAATTGCTTACATGCTTCCTCAATCAAAGCGTGATGCTCTCCCTCTTTCCGAGCACCCATGTGTGTTCAGAGCAAGTAGCTAGTAGCGAACGGTGTATTTCTACACGGTACTTGTGCTTTTAGGATTTCGCGGAAATTTCTACCTCAACAAGATAAGACACAGATGGTAATGAGTAAATTCTCACGTGAAAGACAATGCCTGAGATTCTCAAGGAGCTTCAACGAATTTCCTCGGTCACGCCTTGCTGTCTCCTTTCTACGAGAAAGTTTATTATCATACATCTAAATAAATAAGAGAAAAACGCTCTGAGAGGCGTCGATGGTCACTGCAGATCGATTCCTTGATCAATAAATAAAATTGATCTTCAGACCGTGTTAAATCGCAATTCTACAAAGGAGATTAATGCAGTAAAAGATTCGTAAATAAATATTAAGAATAACGCGAAAAAAATTATCAGAAATATTATTACACGTAAGAACGAGGTTGTAACGGACGTTTGGAGTAGCGAGTAACGTTGGTATAAACTGGCTATGGATATATTTACTTTCACGTTGTTGTCTCGATGGTACATAGTATGTGCTATATATAGATATACATTGTATGTAAAAGGTAGTCAGCAAATGTCTAAGTGGCCGCGAACGCTGAATGCATTTCAATCTCATTGCAGTTATTATTCCATGTTAAAATGATCGCCGGCGTACAGACTCGTGAACTTTTCAATGAGGATCCTCAAGGAGCGAGACGTCGCATAATAGAGAATAACATATTGTCTGCGTTTATATTACTTCGCCCAGTTACTATAAACATTTTCATTATCCTTCTTCGTTCCCGAGCAGCACTGAGAGGCAGAGTACCTGGTAACCAGAGGCATTGCACGATTCATAGTGCTCCCAGCGCAGCATCGTGTACACCGTTATTTATTTGCCGTCAGAAATGGAGCCAGATGTAATTTCAAGAGATTCATTCACCCATATTCATCGTTACAATTAGTATTTCAATAAACCTCCACCGTCACGACGACGCATTCTCCTCCTCTATACTCAAGGAAGCGAAGCGCTTTTCAATGTCGCCGCGACGCTCGACGTCTTTTCTTCCCTCGTTTCTTTCCGCCAAACAGAATTTTTCGCTTCTACCATTGGGATAAAGGCGAGATCGAGCATTCGCGCGAGAGTCAGCGACAGTCTGCAGCTTGCGTTTTCATGATGCTGATATCTATACTACGGATACTGCAGAGGAGTCTGACGATTCTCAGAATTTCTGGAAGAGGAAGTCAGTTTTATGAATTCTTTTCGTATCTTCTGTCTTCGGATTCTCTTTTTTTTTGTCGACTGCTTTTAAGGATATCGTGTGGCAAATACTGCAAGGCTGGTTTTATTAAGCGATTTTATAAGCATTCAAGCGACGAAGTAGCCTTTGCCGACGAAGTAGCCTTGGAGTCGAGAACGTTCGGTGGGATAAGAGGTTAAGTGAGCACGTAAATTTTGAAAAGAAGACTTTGGCTGCACAAAGAGATAGTGGAAACGCAAGGATCCCAGTGCTTTAGTTCCATGTATATATGTATATACATGTATATCCATTCCATGTTATAATATACATATATGTAGTTTACCGTAAAGTATATCGCTGAAATAAAGCAACACGTGCATTCAGGCTTGTCGAGGACGAGATGAGAGATCCAAGCTAGATTCACGATCAATTCTCAAGTCATCGATCATCGACCGATCGAATCCGCTTAATTCACAGGCCTCGCTAACGAAGCGATCGATACGTTATCGGTGATCGGGTAATTGCATCGTGGGTCCAATGTTTGTAGATCCTAACCCATATTCGGGGCGCGTGTCGTCATGGTAGGCCAACCATTACCATACCATTACCATATTGCATTACCTACGCAAATTGCCAAAAGATCGTCGTGCAGCGAAGCTATGCCAGGCAGGTATATATATATACATATATATTTAGGTACTCACAGCCCTGATAACATAAAAAGATGAGCAAACTAACAGATATACTACCCAGGAGATGATCCTTTGGGATATTCGTTAGCAAAAATAAAGATGGCCTATCGGCTCGGCTATTTAAGTGTGAAGTCACCTTAACGAGTTACACCTTTTACATCAGTCGGAGGTCAATGGGCACCTCTGAAATTCTTCATCCAATTGCAGACCTTTCCAATCTTCCCTATCGATAAGTGCATCAGAATATCACGGGTGGAGGAGACGCTCTCGATACATTCCCAGGCAATGCGGTGAATATAAATTTAGCATACGTGGGCGCTGGTTGACTGGTCTGGCTGACTAGCTGACTAGTCGCTTACTTCAGCCACGCCTGGTATTGTCCCTTAATATTAAGGTAGCCTACATACAGAGGCTACCTGACTCGACTACTCGATTATTGGTCTCGTGCTAGAGAACATGAGTTATATTAAAAGACTCGTTAATTAGTTGATTAATTAGTGCACTGATTAGCTGCTCCCTACCGTGAACTCTAAGGGTTTAGTCAGGTCGTGTATACATTGGACATGCGTATACCTTGTGCTACACCATGTATGGCTTATTGTTCAGCGATGTGTATAGAACACAGTTAACGCGACCAATATGCTCGTTAAGAAAACTTCATGTACTATTACGGACCTCTGTACAATGTCGGATGAACACATGTGATCAGATCCGATCGAATCGCTGTCTGCAGTTGCCATTCTGACGCGTGGATATCCGGATGGCATTGCGGCCGGATATTGAAAGCACTGCGTGCAGTCTAACTCGAGGACTGAACGAATCGACGAAGTGGTCGAGCGTTATTTAAGTGCTCAGCCTCCATATCGAATGTTCACGCTTGACAAGGAATCCAACGCAATTAGATAGACCAAACGCTTCGAACGTTTCAGCGCCAATTACTCTGGCAACGTAGTTACCTGTGAAGTGACGTCAGGACGGACAAGCGTCAAAACAGCCTCATTAAGGTCATTAGTGTGTTCGCCTGGCAAAGCCTTGCGCGAGCACGCGCTTACATGGCTGCATACGTAGGTAGCTACCTACTTTAGATTTACTCCCTATTTCTCTTTACTCATCATCTTTCTCTTGGCCTGTATTATATATTCTCATTCATTCCTTTTTTTTTCAGTCGCTAACTTCTACCGAACGCAGTAGTCTTCGGATGGCTTTCGTAATACTCCCTTTGTTCCTTACTTTCCTGCGATGGAGAACCAAGTACCCTTTTATTTTGATAAGTATATAATACTACTGGGCTACTGATATTGATTCTTATGATAGCGGAGACAATGCGGAAGTTGATTGAGGGGGAAGGATTGACTTTTTTTTTAGAGATTGCTCGAACCTCGTCTATTCTCGGACAGTGAGACGGGGGTTTGAGGTAGTATAGGATTTCTGTATCGCCAGACGATACGTGATTTTGTTTCAACGAAAGCGGTAAAGGAGAAGCAATACAGTAGATGTTTCCTGTCTGAGGTAAAGTTTGTCTGTAAATTTTTGAAAATGTGAGAATCGGTTAAGACATAGTTTCATTCTCAGGGAGGGTTTACGGATTGAAAATTATGACACAAACCACGTGAAAATGAATCTTACATGATTAATTTAGAAGGTCAATCGTTATTGCTATGTTCTTCTGAAATTTTAGAAGTTCTTCTGAAAATTTAGTGTAATTAAGTATTGCAGGCTATTGTACCGGTGGAGTGCGTGTGCTCGTGGGTCTCAAGACAACGGTGCGATCTTTCCTGAGGAAAAGTGGATGCCATATTTTATGTGAAACGAGGGGGTGTATTTCCTTTTGGATTTTGCGTACGACTTGCGGTTTTCCTTCTCGAGCTTTTCAAACTTTCATAGAGACGTGTCTCGAGTAGACGCTGGTCGTCGCGGCGTTTCCATTAAAATCACCATCCCAGCTTCTTCCGGAGATGCGAACGTAGACCGTTCCTGCGAAAGTCCGGGTGGAAATCAAGTTCCTTAACTCGTGCGAGACAGCAGCTAGTTATTTGAGACCCGGTGTGCTTTCCGTATCCCGAGAAAAGGGGTAGTTAGTCCTACAATGTGGATAAGTACGTACGCGTAATAATATGAATAGACCACCCCGGAGGGGAAACCCTAATAACCCCATTAAGAAATTCTCTCCAGCATTTAAGGAGCAGCGGCGCGCATTTATTCCCCGGGGGTAGTTTTCACCGTGAAAAAAAAAGTACAAAGCAAAAGTGAAGTGCAGCCTCGAGTCCTTGGCGACTCGAAATTAAATGTTCCGAGCAATTCGCAAATTTTCTTACGTTCCTCCATTAACTCCCTAAGTATTTATTTTTCGATTGAAATTACACCCTTGGTCCAATTACTGATCACCGGAGGCCGACTCGAACCTCTTCCCAGTAAGGACTTCGAATCGGACACCTGTCCAGAATTGGAGAAGGCGGAATTACGGACGTCAGGAGTTACGGTTATGCGCGAGTAATGAGGTATATTACTGTTACGAGGCAGGTATATTTAATGGTTCGCTCATGTGGCCACACAGTGTTCGCGCTTTACCATCGTAATTCTGTAAATTCCAGTGTCCACTCGTGCCAACCCTGAATCATGAGTGTCCATGAAAATTTCACCTACACAACCCTTAAGCTAACCACTGATTCGTCCCCCGCGCGGATTAACGAGTGGTCCTTAGACTTCATAGTACCCCAGTAAAATTATCCAATCCAATCCTTCAGTCTCACCCTTTAAAAAGGCCCCCGACCCGCATTACGCCTGACCAATTTCATCCCTCTCATTATGTAGCCCAGCTTAGAAATCTCGATGTATTATAGGAACACAGATAACGACATTATTCACATTGAATTCGGATAAGATCCCATCCCCCTTGTAAGCTTGAAAAAAAATATATTACCTACATAACCATTAGCCGTCCCCATCATACACGTGTAACAAGAGGCATTTTCAGATCGAACAGATAAACCCGCGTTACGCAACGACCGAAGCCCAGAACACGTTTGCTACATAAGTTCCTCGTGAAATGAAACAATTCGAACGGCCGAATACCATAACCGTACATCAGCCTTCTTTGCTAGGAGTGAATCCCATTTAACGTCCTTTACTGGGCTACCTACGCTTTGGGCCACGTATATATTATAAGGGAGGTGAGTTTATCCAGCCTATCACGTCGTCCTTTGTTTTGCTCGGGAAACGTTCGAGTGGACTTGCGTCTTGCCGACGGAATACGAATGCGCTTACGTATAACTTATTACCGAAAATTCAAACATATTCGCCGGCAATCGCTCTGTGCATAATAATGCCAAGCCGGACCACCCTTGCGGTAACTACCCCTTTATCCGTTTACCTCGACGCTCACGACAACTTTCGACGCCATTAAATATCCCAGTCGCATATATCCTACGATCGATTTCTCCAGTATAATCTCGTATTCTGCACGTATTCGGACGATAGATTCGAGCCGACTTCCTATTGGTCACGCAATTCAAATAGAATAGCCTCTATTAGACAAAGTGGTTTAGTGGCTTCGATATGGCGCTCGGACGGAGAGTTTAATTAATTTATTTGTACTTTTTTTTCGTTTGATCGTTAAAGTCATTAAGATTTAGCTTGTTATCCCGTGAGCCAGACGAGAGGCTCCTCGTTTGGGACAAATTAATGCCTTGATATTCCCGTCCCTCCGAAATCTTCTCTTTAAGAGGAAGAGCCTAGCTAACGTGGCGTAACGGGTAACGTCGCACTGGTTAAAATTAGTAACGACGAATTTTAAAGAGAGTTGACTTACCAACCGAACGACTGACACGCGCTACGCGCATTAACTGCATCCGAGTTGCCACTGTGCCATCGTATACGTGCCAGTGTAACGTGTAGTGCGAGTAGGACGCTGCCTGGTACGCACAGCCGGTACACGACGCTACACGACGCTACACGACGCTACACGACGCTACCCAACAAAAACCTACGAGGCGAGACTAATTACGAAGCAAGTGATGACAGCATTCATCAGAGAAAAGTGCCGGCCGTGCGGGCTTATCGCGATCAACTATCTTAGCAATCTGTGCTCTTAACCAGCCTTTTCCGAGACTTTCGTACACTACGCGAACGCTGTACAGCAAGTTGCGTTTATTAAAATCCCTATCGTGTCTGCTAAACAGGTAAGCTGCCTTCTGGGTAATATCTACGAGAAATCTATTTATGGACATAATTTCGTACTGGCATAATATAACATTCCTCTGTATGAGTCCTAATGATTTTTTTTAATTACCCATCATTTCATTCAATTCCCCCCCCCCCCCCCCATAACTTGTTTGATCACACAAGTTAAATTGGAATGCTCTGGGACTTTAGAAAATTCAACTTTCTTAACGCCATCGAGATATATCACAGGCTCCGAGTATACATTACTAGTTATATACACGTGCCTGTCGAAATACGAAATACCAACAGGTAATTTCCCTCGTTGGTATTCTTATTTCTGTGTCGGCGTCGGCGCGTCGTTTCTCGATCGTATCGTAGGATTTTCATTAATTTGCTTGCGACGATCGGAATCGGCATCCCAAGCGACTCCGGTCGCGTCTTTTGACGCTCACGAGAGCGAACATTCCTTCTACTCTTCTCTCCTACCTTCGGCTTAACTCACTCCTTGGAGAAGTGAGCTCCCCATTTGGTACAGTCGAGGAACAAAACGTGGCGTTCCTGTGCCGGCGGTGTCTTCTTCTCATCCTGAAGGGACATATTGTTCGAATTTGGACTTGTACTCGAGTGTACGTATAATATGGTAGGAACGACAAGCAACTAGGGACCACTCGCCGGTAACTAGTTGTTGACTCGAGTCGCGGATTGACTGGAGGAAACGAGCGTAGTGGATGTGCTAACATCTTAGCCGACTGCACTTTCCATTTCTGTAATTTCAAAGAGACCTCTAACGTAGTTATATACGTTCTACCTTATATCACGCGCCTTGCGTAGGCACCTTTATATACCTATAGAGACAAGTATAGGTAGCCTGTCGCCTTCTTTCGCTGCAGGCGCTACCCGTTACTTCGTATTTCCAATGAGAAGACACGTGAGAAAAGAAGCCGGGGACTCGTTGTCAGGACCATATACGTCGGATTTTCTCCACGAGGCCGATGCTGCTGAGTACATGGAGAGGATGTTCGATTCTCGTGTAAAGAAGATACACCAGCAGTTGGTCGAACGTCGATACCAAATGAAATTTTTGACTCGAGAGTATCTCGGTAGTGACGTCAAGTTCTTGTATATAGGTACAAGCCTTGGCTATATAGAGTTTAAACGTTGACACTTCAGCCTATGCTTGACCATTTGCTTGGAATTACTTGTATCTGTATACATCTATGTATGTATATAAAGCTTGTTTATTTTTCACCTTGAAACTCGAATGGTTTGTTATTCGGTGCATCATGAATTACGAATTACGTACGGGAGTTCGGTCGACGTTTCAAATAAACGATCTTGGTAGCTATGGGACAAATAATCCTCCGGGCAGCGTTTGCAATTCTCCATGCTAGCACGACGCTACTTTGGTACTTGGTACTGTACAGTGTAGTACCGCAAGAGAAGGAAGCGCAATGGTGCAAAGGAAAGAGGAGATAGAAGAAGACGAGGCAGAAGTGGAAGAAATGCAAGGCGAATCCCAAGGAGAAAGTCGTTAATACGTCGGGCGCCGTATGCAAAAGCTACGGACAGCTGCAGGCTTTATCCGAATGTTCCAATTACAGGTTTAGATTGTGGGAGCGGAGTTTATTTGTACGTCTGCATAGATTGTGAGTCCGAACTCCGGCGGAAGACACACGCGAACGTGAACGCGAACGTCGGCTTCGTATAAGATAGCATCGCCCGGGAGCCGAGCCATGTAATTGATTCAGAGTAAAACAATGCGTCTCTATGTGGATTCACTGTACGTACGGTGCATCTTCCAGAACTGTTTCATCGCTTTCCTGAGAGCCGAAAGACGCCGTGTGTTTCGCGTATATCAATTTCACTTTACATACTATACGATTATGCATGTTTAATTGCATATATAATATACGATGCACTTTTGGCAACGGTTAAGTTTAATGGGATTTAATACTATCTAAGTGGTATCGTACAGGGACGGTAATACAAAGATAACATTAAAAACTGCAGTATCGACGTATACAAAGTTTGCAGAAAAAAAATTTAACCATTGCATTTGTCCATTGCTGTTACTTGTCCGGCTCTTGCATGATGCACGACAAATGTAAATACAAATGCAACGCTACGACTGGACAAAGCATCGCGAGGGATAGACGAACAAAGGCGCGGGAACTTTTATTATAATAATCTACAGCGTGCATGCATATGCAACCCCCCTCCCGCTCTTCAACCCTCCCCCTCCCGATTCCTGTAGCTGCTACCCCGTTACGTCTCGTTCCTCTTCCATGCCGCTATGTCGACTCGGGATGCACTTTATTGCGAGCAACCCTTTGCCGCGTTCCCACCAACACCGCATCGAAATATCACGAGGATGCACCAGCCAGTAGCTGCACTTTGAGGGTGTTGCAGTTCTGTGCTACTGATGGCACTGACGTAGTATGGGGCATCAGCAGCTTTTGCTTAGAGGACTTTTTAAAAGCTCTAACTCGAAAAATGCATCTTACATTTGTAGAATAGCGAATCGGATTTTTATGCTGAAATTTTTAGTCATGCATTTTCACTGATACGGTGTTACGGTATAGATATATCTGGCATTTGCAATTCTTATGCTGTCTTATTATATGGGGTAAAGTAGTCATTAGGTTTGACGTTACTTTCACTAGGTAATTTTTCGTCGACATTCGGAAGAAAGGATGAAGGAAGTGAGGTTATAATACTCTTAGGAATCATTACTATATGAAAATCGGTCTGTGCTTCTATGTATTTACATAGTATGTAGCAAAATGGCGAACGAGCTTGCGGTAGACGTGCAATCTATTAAAGCGCATCTATGCACTCCTCTTCAGTGCTTCGCATCACATCGGACCATGACGATGAGGATGATGATGATGATGATAATGATGATGAGAATGATACCGGGGATGTCGTATCTGCCATTATATGTTACTATATCCTTATTCAAGCTCCTATATACATTAAAGCTCTTATGCGAATCGAAAATTATGCACCCTTACCGAGAATGCAGTGTGCTTCGTAATTCTTGATTACTTCACTTTCTCCGTATAATATTTAAAAAAAATTAGAAAAACTCGAAATTTCTCTATGAAATATCCAATGATACAATATGATAAAAATATTGCAAGTCATGACGTAAGTATCAGAAGTTAGTGAAAAAGTTTGAAAATCATTGGGCTTACCCGCGTTTTCCTCATTTATCATTGACGCGACGTAACCAGTAGCACCATCTGTGCCCTGGAGTTTCAACCCTGTTCAGATGCTTTCCTGCACCCTTTACCCTTGAGAGCAAGAGATAGAATTGGGGAATAATCATTAGATTTATATAATTAAATACTTACAAATATTGCATAAGGTTAAAATATATCAAAGGAGTATTCATGAATTTTCAAGATACACAGCAGTTCACGTGGCCTAAAGAAATTCACATTTATTGTATACATATATTTACACGAAATTTAATGTAGGTCAATGTGGTACGGAATATCACTTTATATAAAAACTAGCGGAACAGGGTATATCCGAGGTCGGCGTCCGGTTCAATGCTTCTCCTAGTAAAACTTCATTGAAATATCTTTGCGCAGAGCGCCAGTATGTTGCGGTAGAGAATCTGAATGAAATAACTTTAAAACCGCTCGTTTGCGGTGAAAAGGCTTGCTGCTGTATCTATTTAGTTGAAATTCCACGAGAAGCGTTGCATAACGTATTAAATTTAGTTTCTATGCGTCGGCAGCACTCGGCTGTAGGCTCCATTGAATAGAAGCGTGTAACCTTTATGCACTCGCTCGGTTTCATCAATACGTTAGAATCCGCAGAAAACCTTGGAATTTTAGCACCACTGCATTTCGGTCTTGAATTCACTCGACAAGTCTCAGTCTCGAGCTTGGATAAAGGAGCTCGTTGAAGTTTGTAGAAACTGTTTAGACACAACGTTGAAACTGAAATGATTTAAGCGATAGATATTACGCAAGTGCATCGTGCAGTTGCAGCGGTTACTAACAGTACAGCGATATACCTAATATCGAAGCAGAAGAAATCGAATGACACTTTAATTGAATATAATTAACTTGATTAATCATTCGGAAGCTACACGTTGATATAAAGATAATTAAATGAATTTTGTATCTTTGCAAATTATATAAATTACCATTAAACACTTTACCAGTTTACAAGCTGTCAAAGATAAATATCTTCGTAGTTTACGCAATAAGAAAAATTAATGTCAAGTGGAATCGTGTAAGATGTAATTGTACGAATCGTTTAGCAACGGATGGGATTAATATGCAAATACAAAAATGCACCGAGAATGCAAAGTATCTGCAGGGAACACTAGAGACTCTTCGGACTCCTTCGTTAGAGTATAAATCCAGTCTCTTTCTCACAATGCCATTCTCGGCACGCTTTAAAAAGACGATGACCTTAGACGGGTGACGGGAACCTGGAGAAACGGGGAATACCGGGAGAAGGAATAAAGATAAGACGAGGAGGAAGAGAAGATGAAGATGAGTACATGGAAAGAGAAAGAGAACATAAGAAACAGTACAAGAGCAAGAGGCACGACATCATAGTGCAGAGAATATTTCCTGTTGTACCGAAGACAATGTATATAAACTCCAAGCATAAATGGCCACCCGGATAAACGAAGAAATTCTGTGCTACCGGAATACCGTTCTGAATCAAGAAACGGACAAAGAATCCTCGAGGAGGATCTTCGAGTTACCTGAAAAATAACAGATGCTTCTCTGCCTGTCGGTTTGTATATATTCAAAACCTTATTCTATTCCAACGGTTTGCAACCCTTTCATTTTTCTTAATTACTACCTACTTATTTAATATCTCCTAGTATTTTTCTTGTCATCGCTAGCCATTGTCCCTTCTGCTGTACGCAGTTGAACCTTGAGATATAATTAAAAGAAAATTTATTTCCTAAAGTCGATTCTCATCACGTTAACGATCCACGTTAGTATTCTCATTGAGCACGTGCAATTTTCACTGATCGATTGACATATCCCCATCCCTGTTTCCTGACCACGTGAACGTAGGTGCAAGCGTCATTCGTACGTCTCGTCCTGATGACTCGTTTTTCGTGCATGAGAGAGGTCGAGTGTCGCGTATCGTACGTGGAGTTATCGTAATATTTCCTTCGTTAAGGGCACAGGCGACGGCGATCCATGCATGCTATGCATATGGAATTTGAACGTGGTCTGCGAACGCGAATATGTGCGTGGAATCGCGTGCTACATGGCACCAACACGTGGCTGATGATTTTCCTTGGAGTTAGCGAAGCGAACGAGCGAGACCGTGGAGGCTTAGACGAGTCATTAGTCAGCGATGGAAAACAGGTCAAGTGCTCGTACGGCGTGCGAGTTGATTACGTATTCGCCTGTAAAACTCACCACGAGTGGGCGAGGACTAACTGGAAAGCACGCGAGTCCCGTAGGGATTGTCGCGCGCACGACTTGTTCTACGGAAATACGTAGGTACGTATAGGAAGGGAGAGGCAGTGGGAAGCGAGTAGTGTGTAGAAAAGTGTATATATATAAAAATGAAAAGGTAGGAAATTTTATTTGAAAAAAAATTTTTTTACGAAACCATCTTTTTCAGTTTGGTTTATTCACCGAGGAAAAAAATTATATAAAAAACAATTCAAAAATATTTTCCCACCGACATCATGGTGATACTAGGATCTCGCGATTAAAATGCTCGCGGACGGGTTGCAATGGGATGGCGTGAGTTGTAAATGGGGGGAAAAAACTGTACGGTACCGCTAGACTCCGCTTATTTCAGACGAAACGCTTTTTCTCTTACACGCATGTCGACAGTGGCTCTGCGGAGTCACCACTTCGTGCGGGTTTCAGCGCCTTCATTTTCTATGGGGCTGTTCTTGTACACGTACGTACATCGTGAAAGTCTTTTCCGCTCCGTACCTGCGTATCTTTTATAACGCTAAAATTGAAAGAGTTTCGTTGTGAATATTACATTTTTAAAATATGTCGTGTCGCTCGTACGGTCGTACTGCAAATTAAATTTATCCAACTTTTGCATTTGTGGAATTGCAGTTTTTTTCTATACTGCCTGAATCTTTTTATACGATCATAAGTTGCCTTTTTTCCTCTTTCTTTTACTATACTTTCAAAAGATAATTTCCGGTCTCCCACTCTTTTAGTCTATTAACCGCGTGCTACGTATGGCAAGCAATTTACGGGTTATCACCGGCTGGTAATAAACTTCGGATATCCGACTCGGTGAGTTGACTGTTCGGTGCAATGCGAAGATAGGTGGGACAGGAGGAACATAAAGTGCACATGCCAACGGGATGAAATACAGTTGGCGATGTGCGAAGTGCTAGAACGACGTCTACGCGAAGGATATACGTAGGTGTAGAATAAGTACCTTATTTGAAGATGAGCAGCTGGAAAAGTGTATAGAGATAAGCCAAAGGTTCAGCAGATGAACAGTAGTAAGAAGAACGTAGTACAAAGAAAAACCTCCAGCAATATCTAACAGGGAAACAAATAAAAGCATGGCACGCGCGAATAAATTCGAAATGAAAAAAAATGCAATAAAAAAATTGCTCAATGCAGAAACGATGATTTGGCAAAACCCAATAGCTCGTCTGCTGACCACGTGCAAATTACCAGAACACTCCAGCATACAGAGAGATAGCAATCCGTGGCCGATTAGCCGATTTCCTGGGCAAAGTGCAATTACAGCGTTTATCTATAGCTATAGTCCCGCGAGCGTCGTTTCATGGAAATAGAATGCACTCAGTTGCACGTGCATCTTCTCTTAAGTACAGATTCGAGGATCGCAACTGATTGTACCGTAGAAAAGGTATCTCTCGTTACGCGATTCAAGTTACATGTAAATTCTAATCAAATCATTAGTCCCAATGTATTTAACCGATCGACTAAGGTGATCTGTTCTTATCGGTAAAGTCAAGATTTTCCGAGAACTGTATGTATACATATATATAAATATATAAGTGCAAGTAACTTTTCACCAAGAAAACTTTACTGCGGATATATATGCATACATGCACATATATATGTATACGTATTATTCGTGGCGCTTCCACGGAAGGAATTGCCTTCCGTTATGTATGCATGCATGATAAAGCGATCTTCGAGCACGAGCAGAGACGTTACTCGCGATGATCTTCTATACGGTAGATCCTCGAACTATAAATCCTCCCGAGGACTCCCACGATCCAAGATATATCTACTCCTTCACCTCCCGATCGACTGCATTTCCTGCTTACCGTTGCATCCACCGTGGGTGCTTCTGGATGCTGTATGTAACCTTGATGCTACTTTGCGAGATGCCTCCTATGCAGGATCGATATATTTACTCTATATACAAACTACAACATTCCCCCTGTACCTGCTAACGTAAGAATTGATAGGAGGAATCTATATACATACGTATAGTGCAATTTATTCATGGAAGCCATTTTTTTTCGAGCAATGAAGTATCGAGGGGCACTGGACCGATCGTTTGCACGTTTCGGGAAGCTGAGATCATCTTAATGGATCCCTCTTTCACGTGGTAGAGGATCGTCTCGCTCAAACGAGTCTGGTAAATAATTAGCCGAGGAGCAAGGATAATATCCTTTTTCCCTTGGTAAGCAGTTAACAAGCGTAAAGGCGTCGAGCCCGTATCTCCTGCCTGTTACCTTGCAGAATATTCTCTTTTTACCCTTATTTCGCGAGTTCTTACTCGCGTTCTTAACGATTGAGTTAGACGCGCTGGCTCCTTGAGCGCCATAGTTGTTAGTCAGGGATCGGTACCGGTACACATTATTGGTAGACCAGCACCTTGATATTTTACTCCGGCCTACTTCCTTTACTCTTAGTTTCTGAGGAACATTACCTTTTTCTATGCTCGTCAATGGAGGCGAGAGAGATTGCTGTCACTTACGTACCTGAAACAGAGAAAGACGAAAGCATTATATAAGTACACTGACTTCTTCGTACGAATATTATGCGCGCAATAATTTTCTTCTTCCGATAATTGATGCCGCAAGGGAATAATGACTCGATCTATGTACACGTGGCGATTAAATCGCGGATATTATTAGAAATTTTAAAGCGAAATTTTGCACCATGCTATCATTTACGAGGTAAGTTCAATCATTGTTTCTTTGTAATTATATATGGTGTTGTTAAACCATGTGTGGTTGGATAAACGAATTCTGATGATTTCGCGCGTCAAACACCTCACGTGTGTTGTAACCCTTTAGGCATATGCGTAGGATCGATTTATTAGCTAATCTATGTAATCAGGGGTTAAACAGTCCCTCTTATTCATTTCTGACGTCTCTCACGCACGTTCGCATATGGTCCACTAACTAGCTATTATTTTTTGATTTGTGCGTCAAGAAGAAGATGCCCAGGTCTTTATTGCCTACTTTTGCTCCCAGCTTGAAGACTCGAAGGCATTGATACTTTTATTACCACGCTCAGAAAGCCGGACGCGACTTTTAATGTGTGCTTATGTGGTATTTATTACAATAACAAACGTGCATCGGGTGGGTTCCAAGAAAGGACCAAGGGCTGGTACGTATACCTCGACACCTCGGATGTAGCTACACGCTGCATGGGTTTTGGCAAGGAGTCTTGTATCGCACATTTACACGTGTGAATATGCGAGTCGGGGCAGCAAAGAAACGCTTTATCAGTGTCCGAAGTACTACATATCTTTCAGGCATAACTCTCTAACGCGAAAGAGCTACTTTTAAACTTTTTAACTTGGTTCTCACCTCGAAGGTCTACCTACGCAGGTAGGTCGTGCACTCATGATACGTGCTAAATCATATCCAGTGTGCGAAGTTTATCCTGTTAAAAATTTGCCTGAATTTATACCATATGAATTTTTTAGTACGATTCGAAAAAAAAGTATTACGGGCTATACGATAGTTGGCAGATTTTTGGCCGTGTACGTAATTTCTATTATACAAAGCTTCGTTGGGGTTACACGATTACATACAGCCGTATGTGTATATGCAAACTGCAAGATGAGAAAAATATTGCCTTAGTTGATGTTACGCGAATTGGTACGCATTTCAACGTGACGTAGAATGTTTTATCGCGACACGCATGATATCGCTGCTATACCGCAGTCCTCGAAATAATAGTATGGAACGCACGTGAATCTCTTGGGGTGAACGGATTTATTACGAAGGCAGAGAACAGGGGACGAAATGGCAAAGAGAAGAAAAAAGGTGGATGCCTTTGTAATATGTTGATATTTAATGATCCCGTGCGAAATAGTTTACGATCGACGTATTTATTAAACGGCGCTGTTTAAGGCCTAACGTTTCACTGCCCCAGTGGAACTAACAAGCAGAAACTCGGTACACTCTCGTGGAAAAACGAATTTATCAAAAATTAAATTTATGAAGTATTAGAAAAAAAAAAGAAATTTTTGACACATATTTCAAATATCGTCGATACTTCATCAACTTTATAATAATAATGCATATTCATCTTCGGGGTAGATACACGCATACGTGACGGCTCGATAATATCTTGAAAACTCACCGGTAGTTCCGCTACACACGATACAAATGTTGGATAAGTCAGTGAAATTCCAGAAGAGCCGTAAGTCAGAATATACATATAGGTGGAGTAGCTTTAAGTGAGGTGGATTGCGAAATAAGGTGGTTGCGGATTTATTTGGTGGAGTGTACACCTTTAACCCTTTCGTTTGGGTCTGATATACGGCCGAGCGAAATAAAGAAGTCGTAAGGCCCAGGGCCAGTCTGTTCCGTTCCCATTCCCCATCTGCTGTACGGCATAAGGGTTAGACCATACGCAGACACGGGGTCCATAGAGTTGCAGCATCTCGAGATCAATTATTATTACCAGTCGTAAATAAATATCAATATATTTCCCATCCCTTATTTCTATAGCATTTAAGTACTAAAAATCCTCTCGCCGTAGCCGTCTGCGGCCTCTTTGTGGCGCAGGCCGCTGCGAACGTCCTCTTGACTACAACGTTTCTTCCTTGTAGGCTGCTATACCTTTTCAGCCTCCTACTCTCTGGAACCAGGATGGTTTCGTCTCTCTACTCATCGTAGAGATATACATATATATATGTATACCTCCATGGCTATCCTCTTCTTCTAGGGTTGCATATACTCTTGTCCTTCAACCTTCCGAGAATCCTGAACCACGTAGGTGCCTACGCTTGGCGCACTCGCCGAACTCTAGAAGTTACGCCATGGAAATGAGTCGAGGCTGACTTTAATTACCTTAGAAAGGCGTGACGGAACGACGAGAAGAGAATTGTACAAGATGTTAAACGGTTAAGTATTTATTTCGTACCCGGACAGTAGACCTGGATACGGATGCACTTACGAAAGTGCATTTTGATTTGATGCATTTTTCTTAAATTTATATGATCACAAGAGTATTTTTTGAAAAATTTGAATTTTCATCCACCGAATTCATATCATCATCTTGTACTTCCCATTGCCTCTCTTAAGGTCTCTCTTGCCTACCGTAATTCTCATATATTAAGTGCAGGGAAGGTATGATGATATTAACTTAACATGCACCCGCCTGCATTGTTATGATAATGTATTTAAATGTCAACGGAGCGAGCGAGCAACGAGTATAGGAGTGCACGCGCGTATGCATGATCTACATCACTTGCGAAGGCCAAGGGTCTTACGGCGATACGCACGCGTCTACGATACCGCATGTCGTGTATATGCATATTCGTGAGTGCATGTACTGGGTGCTCGTAATATTCGGTAATAATTAACTGTCCGGCCTGATCGAACTTACCGATACGCCAAATTCCCACGGATCGGTTCTTTTCAGACCCAACCCTCACGACCCCCATTGCCTTCACGACTGCCTCTTGGTCTCCCATCATTCCCCGAGGGGGTTGTACACGCGATAAAAATATCGTTCTCGCGTTGTTTCCAATTAATTCTCTTACCGTTACTCCGAGATGCATAGGTATAATCAGAGTACGAGTGAGTCTGCCTTCGTGTGGTTGGGATCGTACTCGAAATGCTCTTACAAGGTATGCGTAAGATAACGACGTAATTAGAACATTGTACGACGTGTGCGTGTTTTCAGTAAAAACAAGTTACGAGTTTAATGTAACATAATTTGCGTGTATACTAAATTTACAAAGTTTTTACTGACTCAGCTGTTTACGATGTTTGTGGTACCACGGTATACACAGTGGGAGAAGTTAGTTTTTCTTGTTCTATCAAAACATATACTATTTACGATTACGTATAAACATCGGCTAGTAGAAATCTTCGAGTGTCCCGAGTATAAGGATAATTTCGCGGCACCTTTGAGATCCGTTCCGTTACTTTGCGATCACTGTGTATACTCGTCTCGGCATCGCGAAGTCTCATTAAGCCGGTATAATGTAGCTATACGCCAGTATACGTATGTATATGCATTCTATATGCGTCTGTGTATATATATGTATGTTGGCGCACGTAGTGTATACTACCTATGGTCCATACTCTATGCGCATTGCCTTGGCGCCACTATCCCTCCATCGCTTCTCTAGCCGTTTCTATATACATACGGTCGGCATGAAAACGCACGTATCTACCAAGAGGAGATCGAAGGATTATCCAGTGACGCGATAGAACTATCGAGTCACGCGAAAGGCACGAGTCTATTTTTTTAATCCTTTCTAGATACACACCTCAGCCTCTTGTGGAAATGGGTCCTTGAGTCCCGACCTACGTACATTCTCCGGGATTCACGTTCTACCGTTGGCTCGCCTACGTCAGCGAATTCCACATAAGGTATACAATACAATATTAATAAGGAAGAGAGCTAAGATCGTAATGGTGTTTAAATGTAATGAATTTTTGTTGAGTAAATTAAATTTTTTTTTTTAATTTGCATGACTCTTCGTACCAATTTACAGTACGCGTGTCTGATAAGTTAGGGTTGATCGTGTTTCGAATGACTTAGTAAATATACAGTAAAAGAATATATGCTTCCGCGTGAGTTCGTTGATCCAGATTCCTGAGGGGTACGTTCGTCCGTACGCCACATAATACGCATGTTTTCCCGCGAGACGAGTGACCGCGACGCGGGGCGTCGCGGCGCGTGCTAAAATCGCAAAGATCCGCGTGGCTGCTAATAATAGCCTAGCGCCGTAGACACCACGCGGTTTTCGTTTCTATTCCTATACAGCGGTTCCTAGGAGCACGCGGAGTTCTTAGCCAGGCTGAGGACGTGGACGGAGACGGCGTCGCGACGCTTCGCGTCTTTTATTTAGCCCTCGTGGCGAGGTGAGATGCGAGCCAAGAGAGCGATAGAGCCACTCGCGAATCACCAAGATAAAGAAAGATCCAACGAAGCTAATTGCTCGCTCTCTCGCAAGTTGACAATACCTCGTTCCTCTCTTTTTTTTGTTGGTTTCTTTGAATTTTCTAAACGCAGTCTCAGCCTCAGTAGACGTGCCGTGGCATGCAAAATAGAATGGCAAATCCCATCAAAGGATGGAACGTAAGAAACGAAGACACGAGCCGTCTCGGCATTTCGCCCGTGTGACCGAGTGAAATGCCCGTCTCGTTTCGCTGAATCGTAAGAAAGACGAAGAATCCCGTCGTTAATTAATTACGTATTCTTTATATCCATGGCGCAACGAGCCCACGTGCGTCTCAAGTGACGTCGGCAATAAAAGGAGCATTAGGAGTGCGCGTATTGCCAATCTCCATCGTCCTACAATATAAATCCCAAGATGAGAAGAGGTGGTCTAATTAGAGGCGGACACCCGTGCCAAAGTCATCGAGCGTGCTTAGCAGGGTCGGTACTAGTTAGTAACGCCTCTCAATCATCAGATGAATTTATCAAAGGCAACCGGCCCGAGATTATAGAGAAGGATCTTTGCACGGTATCATCAAACCTAGGTGCCGCAACGGGCGTTTCAGCGCCGAACCGAAAGTCATGCGGCGTGCTGAAAAATATTCTTTGTAACGACAATAGAGAAAAAAAAAAGTATTCGGGGGATGATGTTCAAACGCGAACGAAGACCGTGTCATCGTTTTCTTCTTGATTCAGTGTTGCGAATGGAGTTGCGAATGGAGTCGTGAACTGTCGTGAGAACATTGCGCATTTGCCTCGGTCTGTAATGCACGAGGTGGAGATGGAAAAATTTAACGTCGAGGAATGATCTCTGGGCAAGGACACGCGAACAAAGGCCGTTATGTCTATTATGGCTGTGGGGTACTGAATGGGTAGGGTCTGTTAAGACAATTTCTTGAAGGACCGTAGAAGGGAGGGATGATTCTCCTTAACACTTCTAGGCAGTTTACTCAGGCCAGGACCTATCGCCCATAGACATGGTCCTGCTGACGACCATCCTCTAGGAGCCTCTGGCTCGTACCACTTCTCTCGAGGATACCTAGCCTAATTCGATTCGCCTAACTCCGGAACTCGAGTAGCAGCTCGTTCGTTGAAGTGTACCGTTTTAGTGCCCGTTTGGCTACCCTTACTTGTCCTCGTAGATTTATGCCTTCTGAATTCTCCTACTATCCTGGCTTACATTATGTATATCAAAGTTTTGGTCACCATGGATATATACGATATACATATATATGGTATACGCGCAGTCTTTGGAGTATTGCCTTCGTTGGATTTCATTGAGTATCTTACAAGGAGGGTTTGCCGGTCGTAGTAGATGTACAGCGTGAGATCGCTCGACTTCTTACAGTCGATATATTGCTTCTCGAAGGGTCGAGGACCTGTTCAATGAAAAGGGTTTCATGGAAATTGCGGGAGATTGGAGAGCAACGAATTTCACGGGAACGTAGTAGGGAGGCTGTACGTACGTTTATTCCTAATGGAAGGACTGAGGCATTATATACGAAGATGAAGGGATGAATAGAAACATGGTAGTAATTAATGCACGTAGGACCGTATTACTGATGTCTGGCTATTGTGTTGGATGTATCAGGTCAGATTAATGCATTCTAATATCGTACAGCTTTGGAATACAGGTTAGAGTGCCTTCTATGCCTTTGTTTTTGAATGTGTATACAGAGACGTATAACGGGTGATAGGTGTTCGCTCTTGTACCGGGTGTCTTGAAAAATGACCAGTAAATCATAGGCTACCGAGTTGGTTCACCTTGCGTAACATCTGCAAGGAGATGGCGAGTTTTAATCGAATAAAGTCTTGCAGCTTGAACACTTGGGCAGTTGGAACGTAGAGAACCAGTAAATCTGAACTGGTGCACTCGACTCGCGGAAGTAATTCGTGGACTGGTGTCAGCCGCTAGCGAGAATTCGGCAAAAACAAATGGCAGAAATAAGATGTCAGAGAAGAGAATGGCGAGACGTAGGAAGGGAGGAAGGAAGAAGCTGAGTGAAGCACGAAGGAGTTACACTGTAGCGAGGTAGAATTCATTTGTGACGCTTAAATTGCATTTTAAAGTCGTTCCCTTGCTAGCCTCGCTCGACTCCTGGCATGATTTTATTTGCTTTCCGCTGGACCTCAGCCAATCCGCCAATAAAATTCCTCCTTTATACGAGCCGACAATGACTTTTTCTCATGGCAGTCTTCTTACGCTGATACGTATCTGGAAAAGCGCTTTACGCTCATCTGCGGACCCTGAGGATATCCCCGTAGAACACGAAAAAGACTGCGCCATTCGATTTCCACGTATTTCGCTGAATCGAATGAGTATCCTGGCTTCATTAAAGTTCCTTACTCCCTGCTCATTTTTATCGGACTTTAATCCTTCGAGTTTCTTACGTTCCTCGTAATTGGACCATGACGCAAGGAAACCTTCCAGCTAATGTCACTGAGAGTCAGCCCTGTCGCCTGTCCTGCAGTTACGCAAACTGTGTTCAACTTCACTCGAGCAAAGTAATAACACGTGGGTAGCACATAGGCGTATTAGATCTCGATTCCAGATCCTCTTTTAATCCCTGAAGATCCTACATCGGTTTAATCTAGCATTACTCTCGCGAGAGACCGCGGAGAAGCCCGTCGGCACTCCGGATATAAATTAGGCGAAACTCCGCAGCCGGGACTCCGCCCTTTCCGCATCCACGTGCCAAGTTAGTCGAATTTTCCGCGATTCTTCAAGCGGGGAATTTGAACTTGGTCCCTAGGCGCAATTTGCCGTCTGGCCAAGATTTACTATAGTTGGAAACCGTGGGGTCACATAAAACCGTCCAAAGTACCGGGCTGCGTCGCCGATTTGAAATAAGGCGAGATTGCGTCACAGGAGCCACGAACCGTATATTATACTATACCTATAGGCGTGACACTCGCATCCTTAAAGATTTACTATGCTACATGCAGCACACTCCACAAATTGTAGTCAGCCATGCGAATAGTAATGTTAATACGATATCTCATTTAGATTAGTTAACATTCCGTAATAACACGCCTACGGTAATGAAACCCGCTCTAAATGTCAAACGTGTACTGGCAATACGGTTTGAAGTAGCAGCGATTATCCTTCGCCCTTTACCACAAATATTCTCCAATATTTAAGGCCTCGTGTGACAGAGAATACGGCTATACTTTTACGTACTGCAATTCCGAGTGCACTGTTATTTTATTGTGATTATGAAATGCATTCTTCACCATGCACCGACTTTCTCGTGCCACCCCGTATTATTTCCCTGCTATCGTGCAAGAGCGCGGTAGCGAGAGCGACCAAGGTGTAACTGGGATTAACAATGGCGATGGCCTTTCGTAGAAAACGGCGACCTACTGGGAACAATTCTACGATCCTTTACGAATCACGTTGTCGAACTCGTGCGCGACGAATTAAACAAGGGACGGGCAAAGCCCGTAGATATTGAAATTCTGACAAGCGAAGTACTATCGCAAATCAACCTAGGTTTTCCTTTGAAGAACTTTCCCAGGATTGGCTTACCAATTACTGAAATTTCATCGTATATCTAGTGACATAATTAAATCGAGTTTATAGTTAATTTTCGTATGGTATAGAGCGCTTTGCCAATTAAATTTAAAAGTACCCCAATGCGCATTCAACGTTCAATATAAAAATGTGTTTTTGATTAGATATAAAAAAATTTTATTTGATGTCGTTGTCACAAGGTTACTGAGACGAACCCGAAAATGATACGAATTAAGCTTAAATAAATTCTTCCCACGCGTTATAACCGTATATAAAATACCTACAAATATATACATATATATTGACAAGCCAAATGTAGCTCAATGGCATTGACTCATTAGTGAAAATTCCTATAGTATATCAAAGGTACCATAAAGGTACCATATAAAGAAGTATAAAGGGTACCGAAATAGAAAAATTGAGTTTAGGACATTTATCGAGCGTTGGAAATTTCCTGGCGGTGCGTTGTAACGTCCATCAAACCCTGCAATAAGAAAGTTTAAAGGAGTCAATGGACAGGCGTTAAAAGTCCCAAGACATTCCTGAGAGCAGATAGTGATATCTACCTGGACGAGAGTATCCCGACATTGACGCCATTAGTGGTGCTCTTAAGCCACGCTCTCGTTCCCGTGAAGATGATCGACGAAACTCCCATAAAAAGCGCGGAGGGAGAGCGAATCGTAGAGTTTAACGTGTAAACGTATAAACAGTTGAAACGGGTTCCCGACACTTTGTACGATTTACTGGATTCTCGTGTTTATCGCCAAACTCTGTTTACACGCAGTCATTTAGCACACCACAATAATTACATGGTTCTACCTGCCACACGGTAGTAAGCGGAAATTCGCGTGCGCTTTGGTTGGTAAACTTTATTCATCGTCGGTATTACATTAATATCCCAGACTAATGTCCAATTTAGCAGTTACGATTCGCACACGTGAACCAGAAGGTATACCTATATATAAGTCATTACCATTAGAAACGTACATTCACACCTACGGTGTACGTAAGGTATCTAAGCATTGTAAGTTTCAGATCATCACGTGTGGATTGGCTTAAGTCTTACGGCGTGACGAAATTAATTATCCAAGTTGAGTGGATAGTAGGAACCCTCTCAAGAAAAATGGTGACCACACGCATAGAAGCGACGGCGGTCGACGTTGAAAAGCCACCATAAACACGACATTAAGGATAACGATTAGAGAGCGTCTATTCAGGGCGTTTCCAATTTACGACCCCCATCAGTATTCCCTTTGGCTCCATTCGACAAAGGTACAAAATCTCATAGTTCCTTCTCAGACAGTCGATACTTATATATGTATACTGTTGTCCATACCCGAGCGATCTAGAAATCCACAGAGTACGATTTTACAGTCGCCATAGCTCGATCGGATCCTATCTTAATGGGGTTGAAATACTTTTGCTCACACTTACTTGCCAGGTTGTGCGGTTCTTGAGGGTTCTCCCAGCAGTTAAGAGTATTTTACGGTCTGGCGACGCACGTTTCTATAAATTAGTCACTTTACGATCGAGCAATATTCAATAATAATATTATCATTATGACTGTTTTATGGATTCGATTCAGGCCCCTTTACGATCAGCATTAATTCACGGTTGCTACTTCGAGCTACACGTATTCCTTTAGCGCTTCGGGATCCTTCGCATCTTTCGATACCGAGACCATAATCTGGCTCTTGGGTTCAGTCTCGATCGCAACCGGTCGCGCCTGCAGTGACGTTTTATCGAAATGTTATTGCGATCGTAGAAACTCGGCTAGAACGGATGCGTGAGATTGTTTCTCAGCGTTTCTCAATGCCTCGTTAAGCTGGTGGCCGCCGTATGGTCTTGAACTACAGCGATATAATTTCCGATAGGCTTTAACACCGTTTCCAATCACCTACTTTACTCCTATTGAGACTTCCATTGCCAGATCGTATCGATGGATAAAGCTCGTTAAGATTATTAAGAATTAATTATCTTCCTTCGAAGTACACTCACGTTTAATTAACCTCAATTACTAGGCGCGCCGAACCCAACAACAATTTACAGCGCTATAGCGCGCCGACTTCCAACATACACATAAACGTCAAATCGCTTCGGTGGAAACCACGTGGTTTTGGTCTGACATTCAGAGCCTTGAAAGGAAGACATAAGACTTATCCATGAATCACGGATACTTTTCTTCCTTGCGCCATTCAGCCATAGATAAGCTAAAAGACATTCAGGATTTCTGCTATCTCAGTAGATGCTGCCTATAAAGGAGCCAGACAAACCTATTGAGAATCACTGACTCCTATCTCGATAGTATGCAGATGCACGGTGCGAGCAGTTAGTTTTCGCGAGTTGACAAGCGCTCGATTTAATAGTCTCGGGTGGATGCGCGTGCGCGAGTGCACTTACGCACATGTACTTATACTGCGTCTGCAGTAAGGTAAGTATATACCTATAACTATGCCGCAAAGTAGATATAGGTATATGCATATACATAATATAGGTAAGTAAGCAAGCAAGCAATGTACCCAAGGGATATACATATAACCTACGTATCTTATACCATACGTTGCTTAAACCGTACTCGTATATATCGAATAGATCTGCTATCTGGGGAAACGAATCGGCCAGCCGATACATCATTTGTCACGGTAGTGTTAAGCTGCGACTCAATTATCGGGGCACGCGTGCAGGATAGGACATGGGAGATGAGAATATAGGTACCAGAACGAGAGATGGCATGTACCAAGGTAGCAATAAAAGAGGCACTCGACCGACCAGTCGGTTAGTTAGCGTTTCAGATTTACCGTGATTCCGCGAGCGGCACCCCGCAGCGACTTGAACGGTTATGGCACCTTGGACGAGAGCGTAATTATCGTAACGCGCGTTAGGTCTCTCCTGTTAATCGCTTTTTACTTGTCAGTCGATCGAATCCTTCTTTAACCTACGTAAATCTCGGAACATACTTTTGCCCCGCTGGTAAAGTTAACGATCGCACGAATGGTTACAGTAGGCAAATTATCGAGTCGATCTTTTTGATAGCGGTATATGGATCATTACTAAGGGAATCGTTTAACCTACAGTAATTTAGTGCGCCATTAGATATATTTTTTTTTCAAAGGCTTTACAGTGCACTCATGGAACATGTGAATATTTGTTTCATTTGTATAATTTACTATCACGCGTATATCCACTGGATCATTATTTTTTATCCGATAGCGATCATCGTTTATTACCGATTCTAGTAGCTTTATTGTATCGTTTATACTACAGTTTAAAATCTGAAACTTGACCTACAACTCGTGGTATTTTCTTGAGTAAGTATATACGAAGGTAATGATATGGTACTTATTACTGGAAGAATTTTACTTTTATTATCATTATCGGGAACTAACTGAGTAAAGGCCATATGATGATAAGAGGACTGAGCTGGTGGGTGAGTCGAAGTACTTTTTCTTTTAAATTGCGTTAAGACTTGGAAGATGCGTGTAAATGTTAATGATGCCGCAACCTTGGCTGTCCTTCCACATTCTCTGATCCTGTACCGTTTTGCTGTATCGCGGTTAACAGGCAGGTAAGAAGTAGGATTGCAAGGTAATGGGATGAGGAGGGAGGCCAGTTAGGAGTAGAGAGTATACGGCGCTTGCAGGCACGGGAGCCACTTTTTCTGGACTTAGCACATTTTTCAAAGCCCGTTGACAGCTATCCAACCTTCTTTGCACTCTCTACTCATCCAACTCCTTGAGATCACTACCATACCATACCATACTTTGCCATACCGTCTCATACCCCTTTCTCAGTCTTCTCGTGCAGCACCTTTTACTCCTACCCGAAATCCCACTGCCGCATCAGACACGAAGACAGAACGAGCATCAGGTAAGTATACTTAGTCCTTAAATGCCTCAAAAAGTGTGAGACCATTTCGGTCCGATTCCTGTCCTCGTAGACCTCTGTGCAGACCTCAGCAAGCTTGCAAGTTATCGATGCGTAAGAAAGACTTTTCTTGTAGTAAACTTAGAGGAAGACTTTTGTAGTTTGTTTCGCTGTTTCTCTCTCTCTCTCTCTCTCTTTCTCTCTCTCTCTCTCTCTTGATCTTTAAAATGCTTTCAGTACAGAAAGTTCTGAAGTTTGTCAAGAAAGGAAAGGCTGAAGGGGTTCGGGGTAACCTGTCATTCCTGAACAGTAGGTTGGTACGAGTTGACTCTGGTCGAAAGTACAGAACTACAGAGGAGTGGTTAGTATCTTTGAGTGGACGTCGGAATTCCATTGGTTAGTTTGGAATCCTGACAAAGCGTCGGAGGGATTCTCGTCGGCGTGTCTAGTTATAAAAGTGGCAATGTCGGATCGCGTTCACGGGTGGCGAGAGTGTATTATTCTTGGAGAAGTGACGATGTAAAAAGGAGTGCTCGCGTTGCGTACACGCGTATCGCGGGGCTATCGCGATTCAGCGGAGGATTCTTCTTTGTTCTTGGATGCGAGACTGGTGACTGGGAGCCGCATAGTCGCACGTTAAATGCATATCGATACCGTTTCTTGATCTCGATGGTTGGTCTCCCGCTCGCCGCAGCAGGAAGCTGAAGAAACGGGAGGTGCTTGCAGGGATGAGAAAAAGGTTGTCGTTGCCGACGATGGCGAACAGAAGGAGGTAACAAGACAAGGAGAGAAAGAGAGAGAGAGAGAGAGAGAGAGAGAGAGAGAGAGAGAGAGAGGGGTGGGGATCAGCGAGAAAGAGAGGAAAGGCAAGCAGACCGTTTCCTTTGATAGGAGTCTCTTCGAGGTGTATCCTCCATGACTACTAAGTGAGTGGGTGCAAGTGAGGGTGCTAATGAAAATGCATCGAGGTAGGAAGTCACGGGCTGACTGACCCCTAAGGATTCACCTGGCATCGGTTGTCGAGCACCGTCTATAGGAACCACCTCCTTTACCTCCTACATATACACTACCTTCACTTTGAGTTCTCTTTGTTCCTTTTAGTTCTTTTCTTATTTTACGGACGGCATCTCCTCCCTCTTCCTATCCAGCGCGTCTACCGGCAGTACCACCTCCCTTAATGTCCACGGGCCTATCTCTCGAGTTCAGACGTATTCCAGCATCCCATGCCTGAAGGACTAAAGGTGGGTACTTGGGCCAGGACCAAGAGCAAGACCAAGCCAAGGCAAAGCAGCCACTATCTACCATCTGGCATAAATCAACTCAATGCTCGCTCTTAGAGAGTTCGCCCTCCTCTAAGTCCATATTGCCTCCCATCCTTCCACCCCTCGACTTCAAATGATGAAGAGAGGAGTCGAGCACGACGGAGGGACGCCACTATCTACCCGAGATCTAGCGATTATTAATTCAACTCGCCTACCTCCCTCAGTTACACCCACCCTCCCTTTCTACCCATCCGACTCGCTGCCCTCAAACAATTATCGGCCTCGACGCTATTCTCCGCCAAGGAGGCTGAGGCTCCCTCCTATTTGAACCTTGAATTTTCAGCGAAGAAACTGTCTCTCAACAACTACAATCTCAGAAATACCTATGTCACCCTTGGTAATACCGATAAGTCCAGGAATCTGGTCTTACACCTCGCCGTGGGAATTTGTCCTTGTTTCAGCTTGCATCGACATCTCGTTACTCTGGAAGCATCGGTTAGAATTCCAGTAGGTATAGGTACTCGTCTCGAAGCAGGAATTGAACAATTTTTCAAATATATGTATAATAAAGATCCTAAATTACGTGTACTCTTCACGCTCTCTCTCTCTCTCTCCTAATCCTACCTAATACTCTAATCCAGCCGTAAACTACATACTGGGTTCCATTATTTATACAGAACTCTCTTATAGGTCTACGCATCTCTTTTTTGGCACGATTCGAGCCCCCTATGACGAGGGATGCTACAGAATGTCGGTATACGCGTATAAGGGAGTTAGGCCACGAGGGAGAATGTTCATCATACCTCCGAACGATGCTATCGGGAGTGAGTAAAAATCACGCGCGAGTAAATCAGTCGCCTGTCGTTTGCATCCTTCGATAGCGGGGAGGGACGAGGAGAGTACGAGAGAAGAGACACGGAGCGAGAGAGAAAGAAAGATAAAAAGATAAAGCAAGCAAGAGACAGAGTGAGCCAGTGGCAGCAGAATTTAAGCAAGTTTTTGCCGGGAACGGGCCTGTCAATGCAGATGATTGGTGCGCGCGAAAATGGAACAAGACACCATGAGACAAGGGGGCCCCCTCTCTACACCTCAACCCCATTTGTTATACGAACTCGAGAGATGATGGCAATGATGCATGGCGGAGATATTGGCTCAACCAAAACAGTTCTCGAAGACTCCGGCAATTCACTGCATGCACGCTCAATATACCGGGTGATCAATGATAACATGACCATTATATGGGCTTCTTATAAATCCTGTACAGGAGGCTATAATAAATACAAAACAGAAGCAAAAAAGATTCGCTGAAATCCCAGAATAGGAATTACAAGAAATGTAATCTGAAGAAAATTCAGCTGCCTCCTGAACATCAAATTCAAATACACGGGTACAACCATCGTACAACCATCTACCCACAGGATGCGTTTGACGTCCTTCCGTAGTAGGATACGTACAACAAAATGAATTCCAATTACGTGTGACGCCTTCGGGCGATTAACCCTATGTAATTACATACATAGGTGGACCATGCTATAAGATGGTTAACCTAATAAAGCGGTTAAGTAAGTGTCAGACGTCTAGGAAGCTGGACGTATAAACCTAGTCGGTTTTCCCTGAAGCCTCTTTAATCTCTCCTCGGTGTGGATATCGCCATTAAAATCTTTCCTCGCTGTATTAATTACTAGCTCAGCCAACTCTACGACCGGTACCAGTAAGTACCCAAGTCTCCCGGTTAGGCTAGGTTAAATCGAAACAGGATCTATCGGTTCGTTGCGTCTATCCCATGCAGGCGCGTTTACAGTGGAACTACCAACAGTATACTGACAGAGCAGTATTTACTTTCCTAAATAGACACAAAAAAAAGGAGGAAGTACTCCAGCCAGAAAATGTTCCTGATTTCAGTCTACAGTATGTATAGTAAGTGAATGCATAGAAGAAATCGACGACAGAGTCTTCGCGTCTACAGAACTCTAGATTGCAGATGGGACCGGAGGAGCTTTAACCGTATCTCCTTTACGGGTAAAACACGATCAGTATATTTGAGTTTGTCGCGGAGTGTTACACGCAAGGGTGCCTCTGTGTCGTATGTAAGCTGGCTACGCGCCAGAATCAGAAAGAATTCCGGCTCCTATTAAAAACCGGGAATGTCCTCTTATGTCTCTCAGCCTCCCTCGACTCCGTGTTGTTGCTCCACTGCTGGCCGTCTCATCCCCTAATGTTTGGGGAGGGAAATAGAGTTAGCGAGATAGGACTGTACAATAACTGTGCATACTAAACAACATTCTGGCACGAGCACGGTGTATATGGTGCTTATACGTGTGTCTATATATACCTTCTAGTTTCTGGGTGTACGAATATACGTAGACACGAATATATTTCATTGGTATACGTGTACGTTGCAATATACGATATACCTAACTCTCTTTACTGTACCGGTTCACTGTAATACAGGAGTTTCACGTAACAAATGGCACTGGATGGAATTGCTGCTTAAGCGATGTGTCTCTTGTATGATTCTCGAGGTGGCCCCTGTCCAAATTCATTAAACGCTTTCTGTACTTATGGCTTGAACGTAAAGCAAGGAAGTCACTTGCGGCTATCATAAGAGGTATGAAATTTTTAAAAAGATTTTCTGTGCTGTACTTTTCCGCACCAGGACGTACCTCTGTATTGTCATTGGTTCTTTAGCGCGACGTATATACTTTGTAATTTATGTATATATGTCTGGTGGATATTTCCGTTGTAAATTACAGATATTACAATGTATAAGGGGTACTTTCCTGAAATCGTGATGGGATAAAAGAATTGAATTGGTATCCGGTATTATTTCTCTGGAGGATTCCCAGCGGAGTGCTTGGGGGAGTTAAAATATGCAAGCACTATTCGCCAAGGTACAGACCCTTTAATACGACAGCCATAAAACGGTGCGCTTTGCAAAAGTTTGGAAGCTAGCAGATTGAATTTTACGGTATTTTGTAAAGCTCTAGAGGAAGCTGACATTCCCTTGATGGTTTACGTCGCATTCTTGCTCTTGGTAAATTTTCATCATGGCGGATCGCAAAGGGTTGGGAAGGATGGTTGCGTGAACTGTCTGCATGATATAACCCTTGTGTGGAGTCGCTGTAAGAAGATTTGGGCCTTACGGGCCTTATGGACTTGGTTCACTCGGTCGAGGGCGTCAATACCAATTAAATTAAACACGCCGGGACCTCTCGGGCGAAGAGATGGGCTAAATAAGAAAGAGGTCCCTCCTTCATGGATGTAAAAAAAAATAAGTAAGTCGGCCATAAGTATACCCTGAGTGTAAAGTGGAAACAGAATAAAAAGGAATGTTGGACGAAAACGAGAGCCCTTCCTTGCGACGCAAAGATGGAGTCCTGTCAGTTCACACGTCCATGAGTCTGACCACCTCCTCCTCTTTCATTATTCTCAGAGAATACCCAGGATCTCCCATTCTCAGTCCTATATACCATTCAAGATCGTGATTCTCGTACGTTCACCCTCTTGATTTTACCTCCGGAAGATTTCTTATTATTTTTACACAATTTTTGTCATTTTCATTTTGTAAAATGTCACTGGACCATTTTTTTGCTCGTTACCGATTTACCTTATGTTAATTTTACTTTTAAAAAAGGGGTATATCCGTGTTATTTTCTAAATGACATGTAAATCATTAATTACGGTTACGGTAAATCAAGTCGGACTTTACTGCGATTCTCAGCGTTACGACCAACCCTGTTCCAGAGGGTGCATATACGCCGTGTAAACTGCCTTAATAAGCCGTGTGTTTTGCAATGCTCGAAGGTCTATAATTCAACCTGTTAACCGCTTATATTATCATTCATTCCCTCGAAAATGAGAAGTAAAAAGTAACGTCGTTCGCTCTCAGTCTTTCTCGGTCCCTTTATGCCGTTCTTTCTCGACCGGACCAGAGCCTCGAGTGTTCTTGTAGCTGAAAGCATAATTACAATGATGGGGCGGTGGCTGGGCTTTTGATATAAGCGCCATCCAGGTGTCCTACCTGTGTGTTCTCGCGATCGGTACTTCGCATTAAACGCGTTATGAGAATTTCGATGCCTTTACTGTAACATTTTCAGAATTTATTTTTACGACAAGGAAGACTTCGAAATTCTTGTACAATAATTACGGTACTCATTTCCATCGCAGTGAGATATATTACGATGATAACCAAGACTTTTGAAGAGAAAAAAATACTTTTGCGAACACGACGTATGGCCTCTGTGACGTCACAATTAAAAAAATATGATTCTTTCCCAAAACGTATCGCTTAAGCCTGTTTCACTGGTATACATAGTCATGCGGTTTAATACGTGTAATTCCGAACAGAGATCAAGAGAATTCCTTCTTATTTGAGTCTCCCTCATTATTCCCTCAGGAAAGACATGATCAGATTGAAAGAAAAAGAAATGGAAGGTTTAATCAGCGACAACAAACCAATAGACTATACAGGCAGACAACAAATACGCACAGGCATTCTTCTCCGTGTGGCAATTTGCGGCTCGCCGAAGAATTCGAACTATCAAAAATAGAATACGGTATTTAACTGAGGAACAAGGCATCCAACCGACATACGTACATATACATATATACGTATATACACGTATAAAGGAATGGGTATAGTTTCACGTGTGATGGGAGCATTAAACTTGTGAGCAAATGATATTCAAACGGTATAGGCACGTGAGTATAAAAAATACACGTATTATAAGATACAACAAAAAAATGAATAGCACACATAATTTTGATTATAATCTCATTTATTCAAAGATGAAGGATAAAGCGAATACGTCATAATAAGAAACATACGTTTCGATCGCTTGTTTCATTATCCATTTTTAACTTCTTATGCTGTTACTTATTTTTTGTAGCTACAATGCTCGTTTTTTTAGAAAGGGTTTCTCTCGCGGCAAGGCGCGAAACAATGCGGCCATTAATTATTACCGGTGTACCCGTGTAACGTGTTATTTAGTCCGTGCGTGATACGACGTTATTATGTACGTTATTAAGATGTACGATAATCGCGGTTCCTTCGTATACACTTGACGATATTAGAATCCGTTTCGGTTATTTCGACAAGTATGAGTTAAAATTGGCAAAAATTAAAATACAGCTGATTATATACCTGCGAGATTAGAGAGATGACGAAATATAATCGTCAATGGTGTTTGAGATGGTCCCATGACAATAAGGCAGTAAGTATACGAGTTGAATGAAACGTAGGGTGGATTCTCAATGCCTTTATAATCATAGGAGTAAAAGCTATGGAATAGAGATATAGATGCAGGAGGAGAGATGAGCTGTGGAATATTTATGATCATTCTAGGACCAGGACGACAATGGTCCCCCATTGAAATATCATATATAGGGTGTCTCATGCGAGCTTCCGGATAGAAAATGAATTCTGAACCCTGGATGAAATAGAAGTGAAAACTGCATCCTGAGAATTTAATTGTCAAAAGGCAACCCTCGTCTTCGTCATATATTTTGTGACTTGATTTTTCGACTCAAGGTCACAAGGTGACTCCAGCTACCGATTCAGATAACGTTTTCGGATTCTGGTTCCCTTCGAGTCCCCACCCTGTCTCTTCTAAAAAGGTTCGCGTCAGAGCTCTTGTTTTGGCGGAGTTGGGACTGTTCCACCTCAACTCCCTGAAGTCATACCGGCTCGTCAGTTCCCGATATTAATCCATACAGTAAAGATATCTTCATGTCAAGAGATTGGTACAATATATACTTGCATAAATTTATATTACTGCCAGGTAGTAGAGCGTCCCTTAATCGATATTCGGATCAAGATTTCTTTCAGCTAAATTAGTTAATAGGGAACAAGCTAATGCGCAGTATTTCTCACGTAGTTAGTTTTCATCGTCAAAGTGCTCTGAGTGGTTGTTAGAGTAACGCGAACTTATAGCAGATTGATTAATATTGCCGGGGCGAGTTTATTAGGCGAGGAATGCCACGGCCTCACTATAGAGATTGGAACGGGGCTGGTAAAGAATTCGTCAAAGGCTAATACCGACTAATTGTGCTAAATATGGGGGATGACTAGACGTCTGTTTCTCTGATGAGGAAGTTCTGTATAGACACAGCCCTCCCGTTCACTCCGGTCTCTCACCCTCGCATTTTGCTCTCGTATATATTCTCTACCCTGCAGAGGTTCCTGCTTATGTTTCTCTCGTGCCTCGAACTCCTCCTCGTGGAAATAATTCTGATTTGCTTCGAGGAATTACGTAATGCTGCCGCTACGCTCTCGCTGTCCCAGCTCACTCAGCGTTGTTTTCCTTTGGGTCCGAGACAAATGCGACTTCTTAGACCTTTCTTCTTTCTCTTATTTCCAATAGTGTGAAGAATACGTAAGATCTTAAAAAGAATTTAGGTACTTTAAGAGTTTATATTTATAAATTTGATTATTATATTATCATTATACATATTGCACTGTAGGAAGCTATTTCATAAATTGCATGACTATAAATTGCATAAATAGCTCGTTCTCTTGGCACCTTATGGTAATTTTTGTTTTTGTTTTCTTGAATCAATACGTACTCTGCTTAACATCAGTTAATACGATTACCCTAATGAATCCTATACGGATCTTCACAGAGGGTATATTCTTGAAGGGAGAATGTCAATTAGCACGAGAAAATGATGTTTCCCTGTCGTCTGATAGATGATTCAAAATTAAATACAATGTTGTAAGACATTAGAGCAGGTAAGGAATGAAATTGAATGGACAAGGGACGAATGAAACGAAAGGGTGGACTATAGCGAATATCCTGTACCAAGTTACAACTTCTCTAGTCGGGCCATTAATATCGTCCATTGTAGTCCCTGAGACAATGGACATGATGGTATTAATTACCAAAACCAATATCGCGTACACCTTACCAAGACTGGACACTGTATACCATGGATTAGTAAATTGTGCAGTACGACGTTTACGTAACAATACCTGTATTAGGTATCAGAAGACAAGGATTCAAACTTAGAACTTGGTGATCAAACTCTGTATCTGGCAATAATGAGATTCCGTCCTTGTTCTATTAGGCGATCGAGTTTCTACTGAACAGACGGTATACTACCTTGATAATGCGGTTCATTAGACAGACTAAAATTCTCCGAAATGTGTAGAATTTCCAAGGAAGTTAAATAATCGAATCCATGATTAGACTCAGGAATATAATCCTTTTATAATTTGAGAGAAACTAGTAACAATTTAGAATCTCTCGATAAGATATCAAACTTAGCAATTTCCATTTTGCCAGCAAATTTCACATGTGTGAGTATACCGAGAAGGTGAGATTTATTAGGCGAAATTGGGAGAAAACTTCTAATCTACCCATTTACCTTTAAGCTACGTTTCAAATGCTGCGATGTCGCGAACGCCTCCCACTTGACTAACTTTACGTTCCCACAACTCGCATAGGGCTTCGAACTATGTTTCGTAAAGGATCTTCCGAGTTTTGCCGCCATCCACGTTTAATACAGCACAGATAAGAGATTTTCGAATGTCTTGTTCATACCTTTATACATATTCTTCTTTGTCAGTTTTATACGCGACAGTATCTCTTCGCTAAGTACAAAGTATCCCAAGGATCTCAAAGAGTCGAAAAGATGTCTTTTTCTTGTACCATCAGCAACGTCCAACCTTCAAGTACTGCGAGTTAAAGTAATTCTTTGTAGAATTCCAAGCATCGCGAGACACTTTCCATCGTAAAAGTACCCCAGGGATCTGGTGCTCGGATCCAAGGTACTGGTCTAACGTGATCCGTAGGTATCCGAAGGAAATACCTTGCTTTGCAGCAGGGAATGTTTCGGAACCTGAAAGCGAGAATAAGAATACTTGGCGTGCGTCTCGAACCACTTCGAAAGTACACGGTTCTCCCAGGATGATCGTAGAAACCTATCTTGGGTCCAGGACCGCCCGTTCGTCGCTCATAAAACCAACTACATCGTTCAGGAATACAACCCATCATATGAATAGCACTCGCGTTCAGCAACTAAGTCCTCTACTTCCTTACGTGCTGAATCATTATTCTACTACCTTCCACGTGAGATAATTTTATCGCCTCCAGTCAGGAACTAAAATGACATTTTGAACGGTGCTAGCGCTTTCTTTGCTTCCTGTTCAGGAAATATTTTAGCGCTATGGACATTTTTAACGAAATATTGGAAATGCTGATTATGTAATTCAGAAACTTTTTATACGCTTGGCATAAACGTCGATACGAATCTTGTCTGTCTCGCGTTGAATGTGAAGTTTCCAGTTGGCATTTGCCGTACAACCGGTCGAGGCTTAATGGTATTTGTCTAATTTGAGCTTCCAAGCGATTCGGGTGACCGTAGATTTAATACGGCTTTGAAGCATTTCCAAGCCGGAGTTAACCTGTTTCAGAGATCTCTATCCGCCTCTCTAAACATAATTAACAATCATCCAAGATCTGTCAAACAGCCCACAAATTAGTGGACACAGCAGTAGAATCCCTGGCCGTACGTAGCTACCATGAGCTTCTATACTGAAGCTTTACATGAAGTACGTATAGTATATGCATATATCATATACATGTATAGTTTCATTAAACACCATGCAGAGCTTCTCTATACTCAGACGTATGCATTTAATCACAATACTCAAAATGCAGGTTGATTGGAGCCACGCGGGACCAAAAATTTCGTTTAATTCAAGAGTCTAATTAACGGTATAGTAAATCAATCCAGAAATTTCATTCAGACAAATTTTCTATCCAATGATAAAAGAATCGATGAGGTTCAGTTCTGAGGAATGAAGAAACTTATTAACACTGATCAGGAAACGATGAAATTTCCAGCCTGGATAATAAAAATCTTCTAAGGCTAATAATCGTCTTATACATTGACTTGAGTTTATCCTATTCGTAATAGAAATTCCTGTTGTAAATTGATACATGCAGACGCAGCATCGATCGATAACATTGCACAGAGTTTCGTGCCTTGTACAGAGACTATGCGAATAGATGTACTACACGCGTGGCGCAAGCACGTTTGAATGAGATATCTTGAACGGCATTAATTTGCCAGGATCGAATTGACTTGGAAGCTTCCGTAAGTACTTCGGCTCCCGTGAATGGTATCTCATACGCGATCGAGCGTTACGTATACGTATCCCTGAAGTTGCACATGGACGAGCTCTCATTATCCGTGCGATGCCCGATTGCTTTGGAAACGTCGTTTTCCTGTTCGACTCGAGACTAGCAGAGCGTAACGCGTGCTCGAACGCAGTCGGGTCTTACGGACCCAATAGAGAGCTCAACAATGACATTGGACACGGATAAAAAGTATAGTTATACCACATATTTACATCACGTCCCATAACGAATTCTGGGCAGAGTATATCAAGGGATTACAGTCTATGCTGCAAGTTGCATATGGTATAGGGTATGAGTGATAATTTCACATGATGGAAGAATTCGCAGTAATCGTGAGAGTGATGATGGTTTGGCCAAGAGCAATTCGAATCATTGATACGTAGGTGCGAGTATGTACCGATAGGCAGATGCACGAATACCCGTAGTTAGGGTTTGGAGGAAGAGGCGAGGAAGATGAGCAGGATGAGAAAGAGCTGTGCCGAGGAGAATATGGCCGGTAGAGAAACGACGGTGTGAGAACCGAGTCTTGCGGTGATTTCCATAGTTATTCGAGATAGCTCGTGGCTTTCGAGAAGTCGATTGGTATATCATCCTATCATTTTGCTGAAGTTCCTGGCACCTCGAGTGAAAAATTTTCTTCTATTTGTCGAACGATCTTCCATTCGACTTTGAGGAAAGTGTTTAAATCCGAGTACGGGGTTTGCCAATAGGTAGTGAATTTTTTATGTGTAATTTTCAAAATGGAGTCGCTACGCACGTATGGCTCACGCGGAGTTGCCGATGTTCTGGATAAAGCATGTTATATGTGTAGAAATGGATGTTAGGCGAGCGTGACGAAAAGGAAGTCGGGAGAGGGTAGACTAAAGGCGGCCATGTGGATGGAGCATAGGAGTTCGGGTCGGCCCGGTGGGCTTTCATCGTCCATCACGTATAAACGATTTAAACGTAGCGAGTGTCAGCTCGTAAATATTATAATTATGACATCAAATATGGCGAGATCTTTACACCGTGTAACGAGGCCCGCTCAGAGACCGGAATACGGTTAACCGTTGAACTGAGAATTATTGTCCGCTTTGCATTGGGAGACTTCGGCTACGTACATAAGACTCAGCCCGTTTATTGGGTCGAGATTATTCCAGGCGCGTTTACCGAGACTGGAATATTTTGTCCGAGCGATTTGTTACGTTTAAAGGAATTAACGCTCGCTCATCGATCAATAATTTAGCCGTCGTCTCTCCACCCAACGGCGCAGGACCTTCCAGCCATAGGCTATCGTGGCAGGAGGTGGTGAAGGGGGAATCGCCAATTTGTGACCTGGTTATTTTCAATGAAGCCTGTACTTGACGTAATCGCGCGTTTCAGGTGTTTTTAAAGGACTAGTTAGCACCGAATTTGTCTGTGTACGCCATTTCCAAATCGCCGACGACCCTTGGATACCGGTTTTGCAGGATTTCATTTAAAGATTAAACGATGACGGCGGATCTTTCTTTTTTTAAAACAAAAATCAAATTTTTATAGTTACTTTAATCGCTTCGTATGATTATAAGTGTCGGATGGTAAAAATGAAACCCACTTTCGTGAAAATCAACAAATTTGTATAAATCGCATAAATCATTTGTGCGACGGGAAATACGAACCTAAGTAACAAAATGACGATACTGATAATTGTTTACCAAATTTTTGCACCCACGGCCATCAGTTCGCTAGATGCAGTTTAGGAAAAGTCCTAGGACGCTTCGAGGATACTTGGAACTTGTAGACTGCAATCGCGGCTGGAACGAAATTTTCGCAACTTTTCACGGAATGTAATTACCAAGTTTGATTGGATTACCCCTAAAGAAATCATTCTGGACGAAGACGGGACTTCAACTGAACTTGCACAACATAAAACCGAAGTGTGCAGTAGTTAGTACCAATACCAAGCGGTACTAAAAATCGATTAGAACTGAAAAAATAATACCGACAAACTTTTCCAGTGGAATTGGTCATTTCTCCATCGACATCCAATTTACACTTTCGAATTAGTTACGATTCTAGAAACATAAATTTTCTACCGATACTTTACGCAACGTGGATACAGCATGGGTTAAATCCATATGGAATAATTGAATGAGTAAATAATAAAATCCATAAATTAAATACTAACGTATTTGCGTCTAAATGCCAGCTACCAATATCATTATTATGCGAATATTATTAAAATCAATGAACTTCATATGTAAAAAGTGAACTACCGTGTGTGTATATCGTAAAACCAGTCAAAGATCAATTTCCAATCTCCTGGACTGTATCTTCAAAGCTCCCACCTTTAATACCAGGATTATAATTGAATGGGGGTACCTTATACATATAGAAGGGAGGTACCGAAATACTCTGAAGTATTTCATTATCGAGATCGTAGCCCGGTGGGTAATAAAGTTTCAAGGCACTTCACTCGTCCTTAGCTCATAAGGGGTTGCACGCATGAGACTGCAGCATATAGTATACGGTACGTCAAATTATCAACGACCACGTGCGGCTTTATGACACAAATTAGAGTCTGTTAAAGGGATACGAGAAAAATCTCGAAAAGGGTACCCGTCTGCATAATCTAAGGGAAATGGTTAAGAAAACGAAGAGAAATACAAAAAGAAGGATAATTAAAAAAGTCAAGATTATCACAAATAAAAATGCGTGAATAGGTATAATAAGTAATATAAAAAAGTAACAGACTTTGAGATCTGGAATATGGAGAACAGAGGTGCCACGCGGCCCACGCAAATCGACCCTTGTTTCGAGGCCCTCGGGGCCTTACATTCTCTATATTCTGTGCTCCATACGCACCTCTCATCTCCAATCCGTAATACCCTCACGTGTACGAGTTAATGTTACTATACGTACACAGCCATACACAGTAAGTGCAGTCATTCAGGTACATACACAAGTCCGCAGATGCATCTTCTTCGATCATATTCCACTCTGAGAATTATTGACTGCGCGCACAGTCTACAGGGTGTCTCTTGTGAAATTCTTATATAGCGACCTCAGTATGGTGACCTCATCCGTTTCCAAGAAAAATTCTCGACTTTATCCACGCTGACGTACAGTAGACATCTAACGCGTAGGCATCTTAGGAACTTCACCATAACCCAAGAAACAATCTCCTTGCAAAAGATAATCGAAACGTCTTAACAGAGGAAGAGTTTTTCTCGTAATTTGCACTACGTCTTCGTTTACGTTTGACATTATAGTATGCGAGGACATTATTGTGTCCCGATAATATTTCTCTCGAAGAATTATTGCTACTTATGTTTATCCATCCTCTAGCACATGTCACGGGGATGACGCAGGTTCGAAGAATTTCATTTATTCGCGTATCGAAGCGCCGATCTTAGGACGGGAGACTGATACACCCCCGGTTTGGTTGTTATCTACCTTCGCCATACCTAAGGGATATTCTGGAAGGTTTCAGAGTAGACAGGCTCGAGTGGCATTTCGAAATTTACAGCCGTGCACTAGTTGCATCATAGGGTTTACTGGAGAGGAGATTCCGAGAGAACGTTCAACCCCAAATGGCACAGCCATACTTCTCCTATGGGATGGCACGTTGCAGCATACCTAACTACGTATGTATCTAAATCGACTATACGATCTAGTAGGTATAAGGTACGTATAACGTATCTTGGGCGTTATTCGCAGGCAGTTATGTTCTGGGCTCAATTTCCGGGGCTTCGTAGTAGCGTGTACTTTGCAAATGCATTACATCGTGGGTATGTGCATTTAGAAAGCATCGAAAGCATGCTGTTATTCTATACAGGGTGTCTCAATGCCTTAGAAACATATACCTACAGTATGTCTATGATATTAGAACAATCGTGTAGTAGAGCAAGGATAAAAAATGAAACGATGACTCCTGGTATTGTTGGCTTGGTAAGGTAATAATGGGTGAGTGTGAATCTGTATGCACTCTGCAAGGCCACGAGGCAGTATTTATGGTAACCCAAATGGTCGGTGTCGTCGCCATGTTCGATACCACCCAGAAGATGGCCCAGGGATGAAACCAATTTTCGCGAGAGCATATATAAATCAGATCTTGTTACAAGTGTTGGATCGTCAGCAACTCGCGCGTATAATACAAAAGTCGGGCCCCCTTTGAATGGCCTTTTAAACTAAGTTAAAATGGGGTCAATATTTATTAGACGGTTTCTAATGAAACATTTTAAATGCATGGAATTCGCGGTTGTCCCTCCCCAATTGTTTTACCATCCCTACCATTCTCATCTCTCCGTCACACTCTCTCCTCTCGTCTCTCTCTTTCTCTCTCTCTGTCCACTTCCCATTCTTTCCTTATGCTTGCAAAAACCATCTTATTCCTTTTCCCTTTCTAGCTATTAAAAAGTGATGTAGTGCTGTCTCTCGTTTCTCCCTATGTAATAGGCAGTATAGGTAGGTAGCTATATGTATACTACCTTCGAGTTAACTTCCAAGTCTCCGTTAGGGAATATCTGACTGAGAAAACAGATTAGACGGATTTGCATGGTGTCCTCGATGCACCGGTAGAAGATCCAATTGCACTTGGTTCGATCAGAGACACCCTAGCCATTAACCCGCAAATCAAGCCAAGTCCCTCCTAGTCTAGATCTTGTTTACTCCAACGAAAGGTAATGTAGCTTCCTGCAAGCCAGCAGCGTTACCTTCCAGTAACATCCACGTTTGCCTTCGAGCAAGTTCCTATTCACTGGAATGGAATTATTGGCCTATCTGTTCCAGCCCGCTTAAGAATTGACCTCTGTGCGCGACGGGGTGAATTGAACCGTTCCGCTTCCGAGCGGCGGCTCTGCATCACACGGATTAAGGATTCTGTTCTTCGCCAAAGATTCCTATATACGTTACACGAAATAAGGATCTTGGAATAATTCCTTCTTGTACAAGATAGAATTTTTGCCAAAGGTTTTTCCTGCTTCCTCTTCGGCAACTTCCGAACCGTGTAACGACTTTGCTTCCTGGTCCATAAATTATCCGATTCTTTGCTGTTCAAAAAATAATCTCTTGCGCCAATCGTTCTTCACGAGAGCAATTATATTATTATGTCTCCAGTATCGTTTCGTTGGAGCTCAAATATCAAGGGTATTTCAAGTTAAAGGTAAAAGGTAAAAATGAGATAAAATACCTAGTTCCTTACTGATCTCTTCTTTCTAGCTTTTATTTGGAGTTCGGAGAAGAGTTTCATGGGGATAGGACCTTGTTCTGTAGGTAAGTAAGTAAGTAAGTAAGTAAGTAACTAATCACCCTGTGGCTCCACCTGGTCCTGGCCCTTCCATCTCAGGATCCTATTCCTTCTTAGTTTGGCCGAGTCCTCTATCTACCAAGTATATATGTAGAGTACGAGCTCCTTCCATCCGATTAATCTCTGCTAATACCTACTCGCTACCTCGACACTCCTTATCCTCATCCTCGAATAACCCCTGGTCCTTGCTCTTCTGCCCCGAAGGTAATTTAACCTCGGAGCTATGCCTCTTCTTTGCCAATCTATTGGTTACTAATACGTAGCCGTCGACGAGGTATAGCTATAGGTAGGCAATCATTTTCGCGAACCCATAACCGATGAACCTATACGAGTAGTATATACTCACTATAGATAGACCCATAGCAGATACTACATAAGTACTTCTTTTAAAGACAGAAGCACTACGTGTACGTTCATGAGATATAGTGAAACTAAAAATGATTCACTTTATTATTTCCATAAAAAGAAAATAAAGATCTACCCTCGTATAAGGTAGGGTAAAATTTGTGACGTATGACGCAAGAACAAGACTGAATACACTATGGCGTACCGCTTGTACACACTGTATTTTTAGCGTCTATTAGCAGCACATTACGCTGAGAATAATATTAGTGTGTGTATCAATTAACACTCGTCGCTCGAGTGCGCACACCGTACACACACTGTCGTTTGTAACGCGCGTCGCAGCTTCAACTAGGTACAGTGTGTACGCACCCCTAACCATAAGCATACCCAACCATCCCAAACCTAGCAAACCAGCTCGGAGTTGTGCGTTACATTAGAGAGCTGACGGCAAGCAAACACACGTCCCGTGGCTCTATGTACCCATGTACTCGATAACTGTTTGTTTGGTGGTGTGCCGTAAACCTCGCGTCCTCGACGGTTATTATTTCCCGAATTCATACAGCCATACAAAACCCTATGAAACACCTGTGCCTCTGTGAATGCGCGCGTGCGTAGTCAATATCTACCACCCATAACTACCCTTACTTGACTTTTCGGGAATACTCCAGCAATCGACGCGTCAAACTCGTCAATTCCGGTACAACAAATATTTGCTTGGGTCGGTAGTCTCACCCCGTGAACGTTTCAAAAGTTATCTTAACGATTGATCCAATATGATTATTTTTTTTATCATTCACAATGGATAAACTTTCTTTCTTGTGCAATTATAGGTAAATTGTTAATGTTGCCGGTGAAATGGATAATATTTGAAATTATGGTCGTTTGTGCTGTGACTATGTGTATTATTGTGGTATTGTTATGTAATGCGATTGTACAATGTCAGGCGTCTGGTATTTCTATTGTAATTTCTGAATACGTATCCTCTTTGGTAAAATTTCGATCCGTGGTAGGGATCTTGAAGAATGCGTGATCTTCAGTCATTGTACCTACTGTCAGCCAACGATTAAGCACCGTAATGTCTGGATAAAAGTGTGGTGACGTTTTATATGGGACGTCAGAAAATTTTATTTCGCGGTATGACGACCGCCCACGTGTCCTCTCAATTCATTACGAGGATCCTCTTTCTTCCGGGGATGCCGAGGATCCCGCGGAGAGGATCATTGACTCTTGCGTCTGATGGACTTTGGTGCGTGCACGCGATATACGCGCGTAAGCTGAGTTTCGGGAGCGGGAAATATTAATTGGTAATTAATGTCAGGTGAGGGAATTTGCGATAATGCTTCTTTATAACGTTGGAGAGGAGAAAGAAAAGGATATTACTAATGGATAAAAATAAGGAGGATAAAAAAAAAAGAAAAGTCTTGCTAAAAAAAATAAGGGCTTAAAAAACAACGTAAGGTCGGCTGTTTTATCGAGTTCGATACCCACGCTCGGTGCTTTGACTCGTTAGCAGTTAGCAATAACATTCGTTATTTTTATCATATCTTTTCTCATTGGCTTCGTGGCTTTTATTCGTAAAGAAACACGTTTTGGTACTCGAGTCTGAAGATACCTCGAGATAAACGCGCATCTTGCTCGGTCTCTTATATTGCGCCTAACATATTACCTGTACAGGTAAATTCAAGAATAAACAAAATATTCTCAGAAAGTAGATACACCCTGGTCCATGTGCTTTCAGATTTTTCAAAATTCTTCAATACAATCGTGATACCACCGAAAAGCCTTATTATGCTCTTGTCCACTAATAGAACCTAGTGGCACCAGATTACCACAGCTTAAAGCAGAGAATCGTGTAGCACTCGAAGACGACATTTCCTTCAAAATACAGAGCAATAAATCCCCGGAAAATAAATCACGTTAAGAGCCTACTTTTGTATTTTTAGTGTACTCGATATTTAATGCTTTCGTTTCGAAAGACCGAATGTCGTATTACAACATGAAGAAAATCTGCTTTTTTGTCTCTTTTCCTATTCACTGTTCTCTTGTGTCTCATAGTAGCCCAATGAGAATACGAGTAAAACGAGATTCACTGTTGAAACAAATGTAAGGGGGAAGGAGGATTTGACGTTATCGAATCGTTGACAACCTCTCAATTATAATTGAATGCCAGGGTTCCTTTATTTTTCGAATTTATTCAAATTCAGAGATAAAAGACACTGTGAGAGAGTGGTCGAGGTGCCAAATCGTTTAATGGGACAACCTGTTAATACGTGACATGTGTTACCCACACCATCATCTTTCATATATACATAACCAGTTATGTCCCTCTTGCTTGTCCCATCGAAATATAGTCGGTCCACGAGTTCAATGTGTTTTCTTGACAGTTCGCAAGCAATTGCAATCCCTAGGAAATTCCACATAGTTTTAAATAAAATAACGTAAATATATGCCAAAAGAAAAAATTTAATATGTTTAGTGCAAAACCATGCACATATATATACTTAATAACAAAGATTTTATACAGTGACACACGTACCTTGCTTAGAGGCTTAATTATTTTTGATCTGTCAAAAAATCATATCGGACTCGTGGACTGAGTATATGTGTACGGCTCCATCTCATTCGCCACATATACCGGAGAACTGCACATCTTCGCTTCAGGACTTGACTAACGCAATGAACAGATCTCGGCAAATCTTGCGAATAAACGGGATCCGCTTTTCATTCCGCGTGGAACACGTGTTAACACGTATTAAAAACTTCGTCCTGACGTAGTCCTTCTCTGAGACACTCGACAGTTTATCTCATATATATTTCATCGTACTCGTTACACCAAGCCTGAATGCCAATACTACATGCGGAATAATAATCACGGTAATCCGAAGTTGGTCGTCGTTCGAATAAAATATTGAACATTGACAATAAGCCAATATCCGGCGATTACCACTTATAACAGTTAATGAGAGTAAATCGAAGACGGGTATACGAGAATGAAATTCAAATGGTAATTCTCACGATACCCTCAAGGCCTGGCGTAAGTCTCATCGTTATGATACAGTATATGATACGCGGTGGTAACGTTGGGGAAGCGGCCCGAGAATACCCTGAGAATTTTTCGCAATTATAGAACTCTACGCAAATCATTCGATATCGCGAGATCATTCGCACTTCGTGCAGGGCCTTCAGCGGGGGTAGAGAATATGGAATGTAGAATACAGATGTATACAAAATGAAGGTGATATGCGTGTATACATATACAGGGTGCTTCACTAAAAGTGCACGCCTCGATTATTTCCGTTACTATTGAAAATACGGGAAAAAGTTTCAGATAAAAGTTGTATGGTTTCAAGGGGGTCGATTTTTCATCCGAATGACTTATTTTTTATATTCATTTGATTTCGAGATACAGCACGTTACATGCTTTTTTTAAATGGAATATCATTTTCTGTTGGTACAAGAAAATGTAGCTCGTTTTTTTCTTAGCACTTTAAGACATTGCAGACTAAAATCCATCGAGCCATTTTCAAGTTATTGAGAAGTGAATTTATTGAACAATCTTCGGCTGCGAAAATAAGCGCGCGAACTTTAAATGCTCTAGCGGCGCTGCAACCGAAGATCGTTCAATGAATTCACTTCTCCATAACTTGAAAATGGCTCGATAGATTCTAGTCAGCAAGGTCTTCAGGTATTAAAAAAAAAAACCAAGCTACATTTTCGGATACCAACAGAAAATGATGTTCCATTAAAAAAAGAACATGTAACGTGCTGTATCTCGAAATCAAATGAATATAAAAAAAAATCATTGGGATTAAAAATCGACCCCCTTGAAACCATAAGACTTTTATCTGCAACTTTTTCCCGTATCTTCAATAATAACGGAAATAATGAGGAGATGTGCGCTTTCGGTGAGACATCCTGTATATATATCATTAAAAAAACGAGAGATAGAAACTGTCCGTATTATAGATACGGTCGTGTTCAGAGTGTTATAAGTCATTGGAAAATCAGCCCCAAGTACAGACAAAAAAAATGTAAGCATTATTATATCTCGTGGCGCGCGGGGTATACGTAATATATTATACAAGGCGCATTTACATAACATAAAACACGCGTAAGAACACGAGCTCGTAAGGAACACACGCAATCAGTTGAGAGTGGGAGTGGTGTGTTCGATCCTGGCACTCTTGGTATCCACATGGGCGAAGTGGGAGGGACGGAGGGATGAAGGCCATAAATACGGTATTTATTGGGTTTGTAATTGTCGGTAATTAACATGGGCAAGTATATATCGAGACTCTCGCTTTCTTATTACCCGTGTCGTGCCTCGTTACCGGAGAGCGAGTGCCTCTGTTTTGCATACACGCGTCTCAATACGACGCCGAGTTACTTCAGGGTGGTAATCCGCTGATATTATCAGCTGATATTTCCTTTGCGGATCATTTACTAGACGCTCTGTAACGGACGAGAATTTCTTGGCATAAAAAATTATACCAGACTTCTCGAGGACCTATAGGAGTACTCTGGTGTAATATCCATTAAGCACATGCGACTCTCCCTTTCCCAGGAAACAATCGTCCTCGAGATTTATTCAATTCGAATTTAAATAGCATTCGATTCGAAGTTTGCTCGTTCAAGTTTCTTGGCTAAGTGGGCCAGGACTTGAAAACGTCCTGACTTCGGATCGTATTTAAAGAGATACGAGAATACCTATACGAGCATTGCAGTGCTATTGCTATTGGCGTTAGGCAAGTTTTACTATAATCTTGTGATTTTAGTTTTTTCACAATTTTTTTTTATCGGTTCAGTATACATAATTCTTTAGCAGTAGATATAAAGCCTCTTTGATCCTTTAGTCAACCTTTTTCTTTTGATTTCTTGGCGCTATCTTTATTTCTATACGACTGATTTCTACTGGTATTCAAGTATCCCCATGGAATGTGCATCTGCTCGCGATAAAGCGTGGTTCCCAGATTTCGTCTTTTCCAGTCCAGCCAACCTCTTGTCGCTTGTTTGAAAATCCTTGGCGGCGCCATTTGCAAAAGGGAAAAACTCGTCGCTTCAAAAAATCCTTTGACGTCGAGCCGATCATCTCCTGATCCGAATCTCGACGACAGCTGATCCTGTCTTCCACGATGTTTCATAGGTTTACGCTCACTTTCAAACGAACGTTGGTTACGCAAATCAGATATCATAATCAACCGTCGAATCACTTTTGACGTATTCCAAAATGCCTGAGTAAATCAAGCGCGAATATCTCTCTCCACTCGTTTGCGCAATATGTCGCCCGAGCGTGTATTCGCGATAATACGCCTGCGAAAGAGTCACGTTTTTCTTCTCCAAAGTCCCTCGTCTGACTATTGCACCATAGGAGAGATTTTAATTTGGAAAACTACTCGAAGCTAGTGGATCGCGAAACCATATTCCGTGAGTAGACACGTAGCGCACTGTCCTAGGTGAATGATTGACGGGAGAGCGAAGCACAAGGAGATCCTCTTGCAGTGATTCTGAACTACGCCCTGCCAAAATTGCCAGGGGGTCTCAAGGGCTCTTAAATAATTCACGTGCATACACCCAAGAGACGCAAGGAGGAAACATATGACAGCCATTAGATTCTTCCATGCTTGAGTACCATACCATTCCATTATCACACCCAGCCCTAGAAAAATATCATATCCGAATTTTTAAAAAGAAGAAATTTTTATTATCATTGACATATAACGATCCAGCTATCTACGAATCAATATGTAATTTAATTACAGCCTCAACCCTTTCGTCACGTTAATTAAGGACGTATCAGGCAGAAGTTAGATAATCAGTATCAAATCAGTAAACAGCCCAGCAAGTAATCAGGCATGTTAGTGTAAGTAGGGGGGTTGAAAATCGAGGGAAGAGCAGAAGGGAAACTACGGTAGGAAAGTGTAAAGGGCTCAGGGGTAGGCAGGGTAGAAATTGATGTTAGGAGTTTGCATTTATTATTAATACGTTCGGCGGGCTGTCACCGAGCGAGCTGTCAGCCACTGCATTTCATCCCTACGTCCTCCCTCGATAACCAGCCACGACCCAAGTTGTCGCCATCCTTACAGCTCCTCATTTTCTCCTGCGCCTTCTTCTGCCTCGGCTACCGAAGTCACCCCATACTGTAAGCTTCAGAGAGCAACCCCTACGAGTCCGCCGACCTTCCGATCGATCGGCTGCTAAGCTTAATTATTTAGCAAGCGACATTTGGGTTATATAGTCTGATGAGTCGCTGCTGGAGACCCTGCGCTAGTTAATAACCCGAAATAACACTGTTTCTCAAGAATATTCACAGTGTTCGTCTACTATAATTTACTCTCATATTTTTAGCTGCTTACGTCACTTCTGGCATCGACCGGATATTCCTGACTCAAATGAAGCATCCAACCCACTTTATTGGTGCTTCATATGCAGACTGACAGTTACTTGAGTACATGTAATTATCAGGCAGAAACTTATGTATACACACAGATGTTATATCTATCTGTCAGATGTCCACCGGCCACTTGAACGAAATGCGTGTTTACTAAAATAACGATAATCGGAAGGAACGGTTATTCGTAAAATTTGGTCAATTTCAAAGGAACATTTTTTGATATGTTTGCGTTGTACCAGGAAGTCTTGTCAAATTGACTTTTCCGTCTCGTGGTCTGATTTAAGCTGAGGTGTGACAGCCGAGGAGCGTGTAGTAATAAAGCATGAAAGGAGCCACTGCTGTATATAACGTCAATCCAATCACGCTAATGCTTTTGCTTCTGCATTATATAGTACCTAGATCAGGAAGCACTCTTATATTTTTCTTTAAAGAAAAAGCACTTTAACCTATGAGTAAAACGACAGCCTATTAGCTCTATAAAAAAATCATCGGTAGCGAGCCCCCATACAAATTAAAAAATACATTCTGCTCTGTAACATCCTAATCATATTTCCCATTACTTCGAGAAAATCAAAACAGACAAGATCAATCCTCTTTACACAAGTCCCAATCAATTTGAAACTATACGTCAGGGATTTTCTGATAAGATTCCAATAACAACTCTAATCCGTCCCAGAGGACACTCTGGCAGGTTTCTCAAGCTATAAAAATAATTAAACGTCCAAGATGGTAGCATAAATTTCTAAGTATCGATTCCATCAGAACGTAGCTGGCTTACCTATACCTAAATGTAGTGCAATGAAACGTACGTAGCTAGGTAGGTAGGTAGGTTACCAGTCAAAGTCTCTTCAGCTTCTAGCAGCTTTTGTTTCCCAGTTACTCGTAGAACGCTCGTATAAACGAATGCCGGCATGCTACGTGCATTTGACATTTCCATTCTGCGCCTTACGGGGCCGCCGTTTGAAATATCGTCACGCGCGTTAGTATCCGGCAATACGGATTAACGACTGCAACGGGTCGTTAAGTCCCGTGTCAGAGAACGTCGACGTCGGAATCGAATTATCCGAGAAAAGCAGACATACAAATATACAAGATGAAACTGTCATGTACCTGCATCTCAGGCCTCCCCGATACTTAGGTAAGATAAAGCGTAATTATTATATTTAAAAAATTGTTTTTCTTCGGTATTTCGAAAAATATATCTATAGCGAAACCACAGTATAGGAAAATCGCATACATTTACTGTGTCATCTTATATATCATATACGTGTATATAAAAATTTACTGAAGACGGGCTTATGGATTTTGGCAGATACTTAAGGGTTAGGTGAATTTTGTCTTTTTTATCTTTCCTTTCAACGGCTATTGAGCACGTACAGTACGTTTAACACTTTAGGAAACAATGTATCTGTATCTTCTCTAATACCTTGCTACACTATTCCACGTAGATGGCACGCAAGAGAGAATGGCATTGTATATGACGTTACCCCCCAGGCATGGGATCTCCTTACGCCTCGTTAGACGCCCTGTTTCACATCCTGAACTGAACGTACGAGCCTAGGAAATATCTGAGACTACGGTTGCTACGCTCATCGCCTCTATAATGCATTTTAATGACCTATTCTCCCGGGCTCTATGCGTTATTCGTGTAAAAAGGATTTGATTTCCAACGACTGTACTACTTCTATAATCGACCAATGCTCAAGTGCATAGGGAAGCAGAAGTGGCACGAATTTTAGCAAATTAGATATCCCTTGGTCATTAACCCTTTCAGGTGAAAAAAAAAAAAAAAAAAAACATGAAAATCGTACAGAATTGCGGGTGAGTACTTCAACGTGAGACAAAGTGAATGGATCTTTTTCTCACTTGGATCTTCCAATAATTATTGAGTAATTGTAGGTGGGGAGGATCAAGCGATCGCAACGAGCCCTGACTTTAGAGGATAGATGCATATGTAAATATATTGAATTTCTTTGATAAAATATATGCAATGGTGTATATATACATGCACTGAAAATCAATGCATTTGCCTTGTACATTTTAAATTCCAGAATCACGTACTCGTACCACCCGCACAACACGTGACACGCATAGTATCCCCAAGGGGTCATGAGTTTTATGAAAATTTTTGAAAACGTACGATGCTAGCCCTATCGGAGGGGTAGAACGTAATGGTCACCGACGTTCAAGAATTCTCAAGCCGGCCTCCAATACATTACCGCATCCCACGCTCCTATCGCGGCAGTTAGCCAGTTAGCGTTAGCGATGATGCACGACATATCCCATGTATCCCGCTAGTCGAGAGACTAGGTACCATACATGCTATACCACAGCTACATATACGTACGTGATGAACCTGCTATACGCCGTTTATCCGATTAAATTCTGCCCTCGTAGGAAGGATCGTGAAAATGTCTGAGATTACGTGACCCCGTGAAATCACGACTGGTGTCTGTAAGATTTTCTTTTTATTTTCATCCTATTCAAAGATTCACGGGTACATTATGCCCGATTATCAAGAGCGAACGACGCTATAATTTCGCGATAGCACCTTGCAAATAAGGGTGTAGGCTGCAGACCGCCGCATGTGTTTCCTAGTCGAAGGTGGAACTATACTGTTCCCTATGGGATTTTCTAATTGAGTATAATAACTTATAGTTAGTAACGGAATCATGTGGTAGGATCTAGATAGGGAATGAATTTTGGCCCTCGCGCTACCCTACTTTGGCTATATGTTGGTGCGGACCTGCTATACGTGGGTTTACATGCCTAGTGACAAAATTATTCCCGGCAGAGAATGTTGGGGCTTTCGCCGCTGGATGGCAGCACGATACTGTGATGGAGCTACAACATATTGCACCGTAGAGAGGGGATGAACTATATCTATATAACATAAATGACCTTGTGTGTATAATACATATATATGATATATATATATATATATGTATATATATATTCTACTTTACTATCTCTCTTTTTATATACATGCATAAGCAACGTGGTATATTGGAAAGAGTGAAAGAGAGATGCTCAGGGTGATATCGGGTATGGGTGATATCCCTTTCTGTCTGCAGCTTCGCATTAGAGCAGCGTACATCGAGCTGCCAGCATCGAGGATTTCGGATTTCTCGAAGCACCCCACTCTCATCCACCGCTAAATGACGGAAAATCGACAGATTCGAATTTTATGCGGAAAAGATCCCTTTGCATTTACGCTTGACGGAATCCGTAACCTCTCTCGGTGGTAACCAGCGAATGTCGATAGACGCCTAACGGAAGGGCAGTCGCTTCCGGTGAATTTGATTAATTCCATTACAAAATTTACACATTAGTCTCGAACGTATATTCGCTTCCCTGACATTCTATTGAATTAAAGTGCCTCGATCGATATTTACGATACTGGTTTCGAAAACGCCTGATACATCCATTAGTATGAAATTCTTTTGGAATTAGGAATTTCATATGAATTGTACATCATGAATAATACATCCATTAATTTTTTAGTAGGAATATCAATACCTATAATGAGACATAGTCTAAACACGAATTATTCATTAACTTTATGAATATTACTAATTAATAGAGTTAGTCAAGTTACTATGGCGTCTCGTCAATTTCATGATTATCCAATTTTCATGATTACTTTCGCTAAGATATCATCTAAATTTTCAATGATACGTGAAGGAAACGGTCACGTACAGATTGTTAAAGTGCTTGCATACTATAAGGGCATTTTAACCTTTAATCACGTTAAACGGTAAAAGCGGCAGTCTTATACGCAGCCAGAATCTCCGATCATACTGGACTTACGATTACCTGACCTTTAAGAGAATCGATTCTCCGTGAGCGTTGGTCCAAAGTAATTTCATCTCGCGTAAGGAATAAATTTTCCTCTCGGCTTATTCGTACCGAGTGAGAATCGCAGCGGAAGAGAAATGACTGGGTAGAAGTGTACGAGTACACACAGCCAAACCCACTAGGCGAGGGCGCAAGGAAAAAGGGAGAAATAAATAAAAAAAATACGTTAAACGAAGAGGAAGGAAAATAGCACGCAATAATTGATTCCATAATCATCGGCCGCTCCCAGACATCAAAGCAACCCGGAACCCAGCTTAGTCGTCCCCCAACAGCTAATGGAAAGCTTGGCCATTGCTCATTCATTATTATCTTAACGAAATTCGCGCGCGGTCAGTCGATGAAAATTAAAAAATTTTAAGTTCTAGTTTTTATTACCCATCATTAACGTACAAAAGTTAGTTCCGATCATAAAATTTCATTTGTAAAATAATACGAGTATAGACTGTAACGTACGCAAATGACAAAAAAATGATTTCCATATTTTCCAATATCAATGGATATATCAATAGTGGCAAGAAAATATACAATTTTCTTACTTCCTTATCAATATAAGGACGCCGTCGATGCACTTCCAAGACGCCAGCTTCTCTCTGCGGAATAAGTCTTTGGGATGAAAGTGACCGTGAAGGGATGCTCGATCGGACGAGAATTCTGAATCGCTTTGAGTGCCGATGATCCGAACCTTTTGAGCGACTAAGGTAGCTCATAAACGAATTAGCCTTAACCGAGTTAGTTTGAGTCGAAGAAATCACGAGTCCACTCGACCACTCATCGGTACTAAGGTTAAGCCGCTTTTACCAGACACGTCCGAGATTTCACCCCTTTTTCCATTCATTTTCTCTTTTTCTTCCTTCGTCTTCTTTCGACCATCTACTACTATACATCAGTTACAGCTATCACAGTATCAAGACTGCTGTCTATACCACTACCACAGGATGTCAAGAACTCTCGTCATCCTTTACTTGATCTTCTTATCCGGCTGCCTCTAAAAAAACGCAAGACCCCTAATAAAATTGTCTATTTTTATCAAATCGCCGCTACGGTCTGGTCACTTTCGATTTATCAGACTCCACGATTTTTCTCGAGAAAACCAGGATTCTGCCTAGCGCGATCGTTCGACGTGGCTGATAGGACACGCCAACCTTTCGTTCCGATTTATCCTTATTCGATAATCCACAATGTACGACCTACCCTTGAGCCCAAAGTTTTATCTAGATAGTCTTCTTTATTTTAACCAGAATATTCATGCTGTGGGTTAAGAGATACTACAGGGTACCTTGAAAAGAGACGATACCACCAGTGATTTAACTATGGGGCTTGTAGTGCAAGGACGAAATCAAGGATGGGTACGACTAAAGCTGTAATATATCTACTGAAGTTCACTTCGTCCGATAATGAGAAATTTAAGGATATAACCATAGAACTGATAACGAATCCGAAGGAAGTGACGTAGCTGGGAATAGCGTTACCTTAATACCTACCGTACCTTTCCATCTCCAGATAGGAACTATCACCACGTTGGTAGAAGCCATTCGCAGTCATGGAATTAATTCAACTGGCGATTAGCTTTTGTGTCAGGGTGAGTTCCGTTAAGTGTTGAGGGTGTGTCCATACGCTGCTTCGTGAGGATATCGAGGACGTGTGTTAGAGGGTGAGCTTAGTACAAGTGGTCTCGAAGCATGCAAGCAACCGGAAGCCGAGCGAACTTGCGCTCCGGCACGCGAACCAAACTTCCAACCCCATCCATCCGTTCCTCCACGTTTTACATTTAGTTTCTACCTTCCCTTGGAACCTTCTCAAGTCACTATTACTCTTTTTTTTTTTAAATTTGGGTATATCGTAATTCATTTTTTTCACCTCATTTTTAACTTCATTTGCCTAATTAATCCGCTCACTTTAATGATATTCTCTACTATACTCTTAATTTCCTAATTTCTCACTTTTTACATGGTACAATGAAATCAAACGTACCGCATGAGTTTAACCTGCCTATTTGATTTCTATGGCAGAGTCAACTTCAGTTTATGCGTTTGTACCGAACAACCCTGTACATATGAATTTACATATACATATAAATTGTACGAAGCATATGTAGTTTATGTTTGGATCGATTATCGTTAGATATGTATAGGTATAGTCGAGGTATGTGTGTACCTACTAAATCTTCTGGGACATGTCCAAATCGCCATTATTCTTTCTTTCAATAAATTGGAAGCTCGTTGTCCGGAAGTTCGACAGGTTTGACATCGCGACCCTTCACGTATATCGACTGTTTGGAATGGTCTGTCGTTCTTGGATATTATGGCTTCGAGGTAAATAGAGGAGATTGAGTCAAGTACTTTATATCTGGTGATCCGATTATCGTAAAGTTGAATAATGAATAATTATCGTCGGTACTCGATCCTGGAGTATTTCAAGGAGAAGCTTTCATCTTAATAATGTTCTAGGTGATGCCTGTCGTTATTTCTGAGAAATGTATTTTGATTATGGACGATCATCAGAAGAACAGTCTATAAGACCATCGGAGGTACTTGGTATCCTATTGATTTCAATGAGTACTCAAGGTTCTGCTGAATTATTGATACAGAAGACTAAATTGAAAATCAATATTCGATTCCAGTGCAACGTCGTTACTCCACGATAAACATACAGATTTCTATTCCTAAATTCTCAAGAATTCTTCGTATGATCTTCAATTAACATTTTTCAATATAAAGCACCCTTCGCAGTGCAGTCATTAATAAATTACGAAATTAGCATTTAAATAGACACGTATAAAGAAAGTGCTAGCGAAATTCAAGTCTTTCGTTTTAATAAGTACCAGTCACATGTAACACGTCACATTAGAACTCTAAGAAACTACCAATCACTTCCAGACAATTTTAATTTCCCAGAATCGTCCAGGAAAAATACTTGAAACACGTACGTTTCCCTTAGATTCGTTTAGTCTCGTTCCCTTGTTCGTTCAGCCCAACGAAATGAAGTTCGAATCAGTCAGCGCTGATTCAATCCGAATTTATTGAGTTTCTCAACCTCAATTTCTTTATCGGTATCTCGATAGGACGTTTCGTGCGCGATGCACCTTGTACCGATGCACTATATAACTTTCCCCATGATAAACTTAGGACTTGAATACGTAACGGTAATAATTCCTTGCTGCAGAGTTTCGAATAGTAGTTGCATACGTATAAATGTCCCTAGGGATATTAAATGTGCTACTAGCGCCGCATGACGATCATCTTCGGAAGCTTTCATTTTTATGTTTATAAATTCAAGGGAATACCTATCTCGTAAAAAATGTTGACGCGTTTCACGTTCCCTTGTCAGTACAACTGGCAGTTGTACAAAAAATTCTACGCGTGAGATTGAATATAGCAGCATAAAGGGGCAGGCAGGAATGAAACAAAAGAAAAACAAAAAATTACACGTGTAGAGCTCGACGTATAGAAATTGTTGAAGTTTACAGTGCACATGAAAAACTTGACGAATTAGGGTTGTATATTTTATGTGTACTTAGCGGTCGTAGCAGATGTGTAACGCACAGATATGACTAATGCGAGACGACGTAACGCTTCGTTGGAAAGACTTCCGGAGTTCCTTAGCTGTCAATGGCAGCTGATGTTTTTTTTTCTGGGGAACCTTCTGTACCTAATAGCATCAATTTGTTACGTTTTTCGTCGTCCATGCGCATCCCATGCGAGACGATATTAGCGCTTACATATTTCAACGGGACATTTGTCTCTTTTCTACGTCGAGACTCGTTCAGTTGTTCGATGAAAATTCCTGATAATGGACATGGCCATTATTTGGCCATTGAAAGTCAAATAATTTATAGTTGAGTGGGCGGTAACGTTAATTAATAATATTTGCTAATGAATGAACGTAGTTTTAAACTTCTCTCGTATTTCAATACGATAATCAGTTTGCGGAATTCGTATCGCTCGATGATACCAACTAAAAACTTCTGTACTTATAATCAAAAGATTTGCTACCTATTGGTTCATAAGTCGATAGAGACAGAGAGATAGGGAAAATTTTCAATTTTCCGGAAATGGATGTTTGACTTAAACGAAAAAAGAGGAAAGGAGGTATAGCGTATAATTCTCAGTTGAATTTACGATTCTTAGTTTTTCCTACAATTTCGATGTACTTTGGTCAACGCCTATTAAACTTTAGGTTACGTAACTTAGGTAATATCGGGCATTCGTTGATATTTAGGAACGAGTTACTTTCGTGATAGAGTATATCTATATAACAGTATATCTCGGTAATGGTAATATAATTAATTAAGATTACACGTGTAACAAGATTCACACAACCGGAAGTCTTAATTGTGTTAAATCACGAAATGAAAGTATGAGAAGGCTATACCTTGCTATACCAAACAAGTCATCAATTTTCTTATTCTTCGTTATACCGATCTCAGATAAAACTTAAACACGTAGAAGCACAAAGGTAGGGAAATTATTAATAAGCAAGGCCGCCTCATACAAAAGAATCTCCGGCTACCATCGGACATTTAATGTCACATGCGAAACTCAAGTTAAACACATGCAAGATTAATATCAATTTCTAACTGAATTCGCTGCACGACCATCCAATCCCAAAAGAGTCCAAGTTCCACGGTCGTATTTCCCTCATCGTCCATGCGAATGACGGGAACAATTTCGCAGTCCTTTCATTAAAGTCGACGTCGGTATCTGCTTCCTCGTCAATCCTCATTAGTCGTCGCGAACGCGAGTTAAGAACTACATGTATAGTCGCTTGAAAACTCGTTTTGAATGCTTAATCCAGCCGTACTGGTAAGGGTATCCTATCGCGATCCAGATAGCTAGTCCAAGGCGATACTTTTTCCTAGAAGGAAGACGTACATAGCAGATAGCATATGTATACATAGATATAACTATAGATAGAATGGTCGTGGACGTTATCACGCTAACGATAGGAAGCGATGATTAATTTCAAAGACCCATCAGCGATATTAGTTTTTAATGTATGATCATTGTTATGGGAATTATAATAATTAGCTTGGGGCTTTCGGCGAGCCAGCCAACCAACTGCCAACGGTGTGTCCTCCCGAGGTATATACCTAGGGATGAATACCATGTATGTATGTATATGTACACACATATATTGTATATACGACAACCCGTTCACGTTCATCTAACAGTATAAGAGATCTGTGTGTGTCTGAACTGGAAACCCACCGGAACTGACTTCACGAGCTGCTCACTGCCCTATCAAACTAAACGAGCGATTGCTGGCCGTGCACCCTGCTGCTTCCTTGCTTGCTTGCAGTTTCTCCATCGACGATATGCAACGCGCACATAATATTCCATTATTACAGGCGGACGAGATTGAAGCCCGTCGCTTGGGATAGTCCGTGCAAAATTTCCCACTCCAAGGAAATCTTCCTTGATGACCATCCGAAGGGAGCATCGTCAGAATCGTGCACGTGAGCGAGATGATCGATCGAACTCGTTAGGCTCGTAAGACCTTTCGACTCGCAGTAAGACTGCGGGTATCCGTCATGATTCGAGTCCTAAGTGGTTTCGTGACGGTGAAATAGAAACTTTTTTATTTTCGTATAATATTTAAGAAAATTCATGAGACCGTTTCTCCTGGATGTTTAACATATTCCGAGTTTGTAATTGGTAAATGGAATATTGATCAAAAGTCATTTTGGCAGAGAGGGCGCATCGAGCGTTGAAATTTGTTAATGATTGATAATTGAAAAAATTCTGTTTAATTTGTGGTTCAAAAGTACGTAATTAGTCGGCCAATCTGGATATTCATATAGCTAATGAGCGCGACCAGAATTGGTCTAATTGAATTTCTCATTAGCGTACAGTACTATCCGTCATATCTCCCATCCAATTTGACGTCGTATCCAATGCTATTTTATAACCTCACCTATTGCGTCTTTCAACTACCTCTTTTGTTATGCGAATATATATAGATATATTGTACATACCATTGAGTCCGACGGCTTACGTCGCGCGATGATGAAATTTTATTAAAGCTACACTTACGGGACAAGGGACTATGCACTAAGCCAACTCTTTCCTTGCCGGATGCACTTACCTGCAACAAAGGAATAAAACATGTTACAAAGAGCTGCATTAAATGTGCAAAATACGTGGCCATTATCGAGCATGATGGGATAGGACATTTCTAGGTTTACAATAAGAATAACAATGATCCTCGAGACCTGATATAAATGATTCGTTCAATCGATTTGTTCTTTAGAGAATATATTTATAATGAACAACAGCAACTGCATTTGACATTCGATTAGTTATTTCGTAATTATATAATACATGGTACAGTTGGTTATTTGACTTAATTATTCTCCAAACTTCACGTTACTATATTTTATATGGCAGGGTGTGGCGCTAGTAGCTGAAATGTGAAATAAACAGAAGCCACCCTCGCAAGGGTTAGCTGCCTCAATTAAAGCGCATAAATTATTCGAGCTGGGCGTGGTAAGAACGTGCAGTGAGAAATACCTGGTATGAGATGAGTAAGGGTTGTATCGGTTTCTACAGTAACAGAAATACGAAAGAAGGGGAGGACAAGATAAGGCTTCGTATAGCATCGAAGGCAGCTGTCTACTTTCTCACATAGATTATCTTAGGTCGTTCTAGCTGGTCTATTCTATTTCGTTTCGTCTTGGCGATTCCATACGATGCCAGGAAGTCGGGCAACTTGATAGCAATTTGTCGAGTTACTCTGTCTTATCCAGCAAGAGTTCTCTCTATCTATTGGCAACTTGAAGATCAGAGACTGTAGAGGGTTGGACAGGACTTAAATTATCCAGGAAATTCGAATCCTATAAGCCCACAGGGATTCGCTACAGTTTCGTGACTCGTGACTAAGTCTCTAATGGCACCTCATACAAAATTTAATATTATTCATTACCAATATTTGAGTAAAATTTTTTTTTAACACCATATCTTATCGATAGATCCTAAAACACCAGTATTAAATGAAATTAGAAAAAAAAATATTTTTCTGTCTTAAGATTCAACTTATTGTGACATTCGGTCGTGGAAAGATCGCGAGGGATGAAACAGGAGGCTAAGGTTGGTCCAAAGTTATTTTCATTCAAAATATTTTCTTAATGTCTCACGAGGTGAATCTCTTTGAATATTCATCCCCTCGGAGGATCCTCAAACATTACGCAATCACCAGCCTCAGCATTTCGGAATCATAGCTGGGGCCCTGTGCTCGGGCCCTGACGAAAATGAGAGGGTGTTACGAATTTTTTTTTTTACAACACCCTCGAGTGGTACGCGAGAATACCGAGAGAACTCGACGATGCGGATAGAGGTCAAGTGTCTTTGGATGTAAATGGAATGACAAGATTTAAACGTAAAGCAGTATAAGCTAGTCCTCCACCGCCTTTTTCTCTCGTGGAATCCTTAACCGCGCTCTCGGCAGAACGGGGCTTAAGAGCCACCCGAGCGGGATGCTGTTATTTAAGAAAGTATTTCTTGACTCACCTCAGCCACCTTCAGCAAGTTACAAATTAGACTATGTACACCCGGAGCCTTGTGATTAAGGTAGGTACCTATTTTCATTCAGCTATAGTATATCTAGGCAGGTATAGTTACGTAAAGCATCTTACTGTACTATATGTATATATTAGTCGAAGTGTATCTTCAGTAAATACAGTATCAAATGGAACTGCTTTCAATTATATTCGTCACTATATTTTCTCTTCAAAATAATTTTACTTTACAAATTTCTTATTCGTTTCAAACTGTAAACACATATCCAACATATCACGAAGAACAAGACGTGCCAGAACGGATGAGCCACGTGAAGATCGTGCGATCCAGTTTTCATCCGGTGATCCCGGAAGTGGAAAGTAAAGATTCGCTTGGGGGTTTCGAAGCCACAAATCCTTCTCTCAACCCCGATGAGATATATCGAATACAAGGCTTGCCTATATCCGTATCATTCCAAATTGGATAACAGATTCTGGTGTGCGAGAGCACGAAAGGCACGTCGAGTCGCTTGGGAATGAAGATTTTTTTTCACTCAGCAGGAATGATGTGAAAGTCCAAAAATCCATTAGATTCCTCATTTTTGTTTTCCCAGGAAAAATCACTGAAGCTTATCGATAATTTCTGCGACTTGCAAAGGGTCTATTTTTTCACCTTATTTCCTTCTGCGGTATATAAAAAGTGAAAAAAGATAGTTTACCCTATAGATACGCGAGTCGCTATAGTATCGAGTCTCTAGGATATTCATAATAAATCGATGCTATCTGAATAGGGGTGGATGGTATATGTATACCAACTAGAATAGCAGAATAGATTGAGAAATTGCGTTAGCCCCTAGAAAGCATAGAGCCATGAGAGGGTGGTGGATGACGGGGTCGTTGGCAATGATGGTGGTGGGTATTGTTGCTGGATAAATTTTCACTTCCTCTCGCGGAACCCGAGCCCCGTGGAAGAAAGTCCAGGGCGGTGAGGAGAGAAGCGGAAAGGGCGGTGATATCTAGTCGTTGTCGCAGGGAGGCAGCAAAAGGACGGACGTAACCACAAGTCGATATATGTGTCTAATGGCAAAACGAGGTTACCAGTTTCCGCGAATATATCAGAGCAAATGTTTAAAGTGCCGTTCTCAGGGCGAACGTCATTAGCTGCGCTGAAGACACTCCCCGCTCCCCCCTGCCTGTTTATACTCCAAATACGAGAGCGAAGATATTTGCATCGCTTTACATAACCGATGTTTTTAAATAAACGTCCACGCCAGGCGAATCTGCCAGTCCAGCTGCTCAGTGAAAATACAAAGAGTAAGATAGAGAAAAGGATCAGCGGCAGCATTGTACTGTACGTACATTACGTATAATAGGATTCACAAAATTAAGTAATATTTCTATATCTAGAGTTACATTAGGTCATTCAGGCTGTGGACATAAATAAAAAGTGTTTTTGAGAAGACGATACAAAATAACGTGAAGTCTCAATTTACTTAATCGGTAAGTTAGCAAGCTAATGATCATTCTCTAACCGTGAGTAGGAAGTCTGGGGTTATCAGTATTAATTAAAGAAACCCAAAATTAGTCATCGCTCGGTTATTAGACGGCCCACCGACGCCCACTGTGAGATGAAAGATGCGAAAGGGTCGCCACAATAGAAACTAAGGAAGCCTGCTAAAAGCCGCAGCAGAGTTGATATGGGTAAAGCTAAGGATCACTACGGGATCCTCGCAAGAGACTGAACGAACTGCTAGAAGCTTCCCGTCGTGCAAAAGGAGTACGCGTCTTCCTTTAACTCCGGCGCAAAGTAGATGTTTGCATTCAACAAATATTAATTAGTGACTCCCTAATTAGAAGACCACGCACACGTTTTCAGCTTGCCTCGGAACGTAGAGCGTAAATCTTGTACTAGTTCTAAGAGTGCAGAGAATCCTTAGCTTTCATGGAAAGGCAAAAGTACTCGATTCCTCGAAGACGAGGTATTCTCATGTACTATATACATATGTATATAATCTCTCATGGCTTCCCATTGGCTGTCTAACGCCTTATACATACGCGGAAGCCAATGCCTTTTGAATAGCGTGTAAAATCCTACAACGGACTTCAGCCTGGTGGAAGATTGTCAGCTGTCTTCGGTACACGAACGCCCTTCCGGAAGGTGTGCACTCCTGGCATGGATCCACGTCTGCATAATGCACTATTCAAAATTGTCTCTTCTTGTCTCCTCTTCTCTATACCGTACAGTGAATATCCTGAAATATCGAGGCTTCCTTGATATCACAAAAAGGACTCCTAACTAGCGTCAAACCGGTTCTCCAGGGGCGCCACTCTGTCGTACCTCCTTCAGGATTCCACTAATAACCAAATGATCTCGATCATACCATTTCAGGCTTGTGATCACATCGAGGATGGATACTAAATCAAGCGTTATTTGCCTGTTCTTTTTTAATACCATATATCCACGCTGTACAAATGCCAGTTAAACTTTAAACTCCCTCTGCACTGGCATATCTCATGAATATCGTGCATAATTCGACGTCTACACTATATAGCACGTATAATCAGCTTCGACTCCATACAGTATACGTACCATTGACTGAGCCTAATGCTCTCTTGGAAGTATCACCGACATAACCTAGACCGAATAGAATTAACTCCCCGGAATGGGAGTTCCTAGTGTATCCTGTAGCACAAAGACAATTCGACATCCGATCCACGACATCTTGCGGATTACAAGCCCGTAGTCGTAGAGCACATAGCGTATGATAGTTACAATCTAGTCATAGTCAGTAGGTCGTAGGTACGAACAGAAGCGAAAGTTTCCTTAGCGTGTAACGGGTCTTCGCCAACAGGAGCAAGGGACCAATTTGCAAGGATAACAGGTTAGTAGCTTGCGGGATCCTAAGACTTTGGATGTCTAAGACACAGTCGTCGGTTGTGTTTGCGGCAAGAGGGAACCGTAGGATGATTGCATGACATCCTTTAAGACCACGGAGCCAGGTTACCCCGAGTACCCTGGATGATAGAAAGTATAGAGGAAGACATTACAGGACTGATAAGACAAAGCAGAAGAGAGACAGCTGATCCAGATCGGATTTGATCAGACAGGGGGTGTCGACGTTAGCAAGGAGGGAGGGTGGCTGCGGTAAGCGCAGAATCGTGTCGTAGATAAAGTGGTGCCCATCACTGTCTGTCACCAACCCTTGTCTCTCCTCCTCTCCTTCTACTCATCTCACTTTAACATCCTCTTCCATTCGCTGTCTCTCACTCACCCAACCCCGGCTATACACTCTTCGCACTGACATATCCACTGCGTAGTCCATGTGTGGAGCAGCCACCTATAATTTACGAACGAGTGCGCCGAAAATCATGGATGAAATGGGAAACGTATCTATCGCTAATTCCCGGCCGCGTGTCAATAAATCAATCGTTGTCGGCTGATTGTTTGTTTATTCATCCTATTCGCCGAAGCGATCCGCGGCCAGCTTAATCACGCAATTTATTCAGCATTAGGACTACGTTCCCCTACTACCGTACCCTTTGTCGATACCCGACCATGTGGCGGATGATTTTTCCCCATTATCCGGGAATCTATTTATCAAAGAGCTCTACTCAAAGCTTTCCAGGACCTATAATCTTACCATAGCACAGCTAACTGCCATTCGAGTATCTCTAATAACGTCGTACGTATCTGCAAGTGTCATTTCGCGGTTTGAATGCTATCCTAATTCGCAGTACGCCGTGAGCGCATACTGCAATAATTTCTCGCGAATCGCGGTGCGCCGTGGCACGATGTTGAGCGGGATGTACTTGTGCTTTTGCCAGAATATGATACAAGCGGCTGATGAGTAGATACGAGCCCAAGCATCTCCCGTACACGTAGTCGGATACCGACACGTGTGTCTGACTATATGGCCGAACTTTATATACTGGTTTGTACATAGGCGTAGACTGCCAAAGGATAGCTCAGGAAACCCCGAGGGCCTGTTGGAGGTGAGAACAGTACATTACCCTCGCATTCGCATGTGTACGTCTCTTTATCTCCTCTCTCACTCCTCCCTATTCCTTTCTCACTCTTTAACTCCCCCAGGACTGCCTCTCCATTCGCATCCTCTATGCACGACCCATTCTCTCATTATATTCACGCATCTCTAGCCCGGGCACGAGTATATGATTTTTCGAGGTATGCATATGTACCAGGATATAACGTAAGAGCCTGCGTGTAGCTCCGGACTCATGTGTGCGTACGTGCATTACCCGTTGCGAGGTGAGCACACGTGGTGAAATACGTGGAGAGCATAGCGTGCGTACGGTAGGCTGAAGCCGCCTCTTGTTGCTGCGCCCGAGGTGTTTCACTCACCCTTGAGTTTTGCATTTCTCACCCTCGTGATCTCTCGCCCTCCATCCACGTTTCTTTCCCTTCGGCTATATCCTCTTATCCTATACGCATTGACTCCTCCTCCCTTATCATTTCTCGCACTCTCTTGGCCTCGTGTACGACTTTGCCACAAATCCATCTATGGCTACGTTCCGTTTAAGCTAACTCCTCACGGGGTAACTTGCGGCTGTAATCTACATAAAGAGACACCATACACAAGACCATGTAGTTTGCACTAAGCTGGACGATGTCAAGCCAGGGAGTTAGTATGCAATCACGTTATCGTACGAAAACCCAGTTTCTAGTTTATCGAGCGGGATAATTCGATTAGACCTCACGAACCAATCGGATAACGTCATTAAAGCTGATCCACGGACCAGACTTTGAGCCTTTTTAACCCTTTCGTTTCAAGTCATTCTATTCATCAATATTTTTGTAAGAGTGACATGGACCTCCGAGTCTTTTACTTGTTCGGGATATTTATTTAAATTTTATATTCTGGATCGAAGAGACGGACGTTTTGTTTAGGAAAAAAGAAATATTCTCATAAATATATGTTTTATGGTGTACGAGTATAGACGGAATATTATACGGTCGTCATTTTTCCCAGGGACGAATAGTAGAACTTTTATCTGCATCTGGGATTTTAATGGCTGGCATAATATTAATAAAACGAATTTGCAGAAAGTCGGAGGTTCTCCGGGAAACGCAAGGGTGGACCAGTAGGTATACGGAGCCGTCAGGAGGATGATATGAAGACAACAATGGCGTCCAGCCGTCAGAGAGGAGAGGAGAGAGGAGAGATGGTCCATTAGCTGAGCTGTCACTCAACGCTCTGGCTGGCTAGGACGCATTATGTACACACCCACCTAGTGCTGTACATATATGCCATAAAAATATCCAGATAGTCTGAGCGTACACTTATGAGTTTACGTTAACTGTGCGTAAACGTTATGAGCCGTCCATCTTTCCTTTCAGCACTTATTAAGGCGAGACTCGAATTTTCACAAATTCAAAAGGTCCATCCACGTACGGTTCATTGAACTCGAATGCCAGGCAATGGCGAGGAGCAATTTCCATTAATTAACCGGAAGTGGCAGTATATCAAGGAAAGATTATCGATCAGCAAGTGAGCCCTATATACATATACATACATGCATATATACACCACAGTTGCCCAGCGAATGACAGCCAACGCGTTGATTCGAAAAGTTTGTAGGAAACCCCAAGATCCCTGAGCGGATGTTACGCTAGTTGGCTAGCGATGTTTTTGTATTTAGGGAAAACGGGGAGGCAATGGAAAACAAAGAGACGTATAGCCGGCGAGCATGAATATCCAAATTCGTTTGATACGAGGAAAGTCGAAATCGCTATTCAAAGGCAAAAGCCCATGGTATTCACATGAGATCCATCCCTTTTGATATGGCAGCCCTTATTATTTTTTCTCTCTGTTTTTTTTGGAATACCACTCAGTCGAGTGTATAAATATTTTATACGGTCCTGACCGTTTGGAACGAAATTCCCTCTCTTCCGCCAATTCCTTCCTTCGACCTTCTCGCATCCCTCGTTACTAAAGGACAGTTGGATCTGAATAAGGTTGTCGACATTAATAAGATCTCCCTTATACGTTTACCAACACGCAATCCCTCTGTTCCAGTGTCCGTAGACATTTCTACTACCACTTCTCATTCATACCGTTCTTTCTCTCGTGACGTCCTTTGACGAATCACATCTTTTCGCTAAAGGAGCCGAGGCAACGGTAATTTTAAACGAATTCGCATGCGACGCAAACAAGCCGCGCAGGAACGAGGAGAGATGAGTAGTGAGTACCTAACTGGGAGTAAGACGAAAGAAGAGACCGAGAGGCTCGGTATGAGAAAGTTGGATGAGAACAAAGAACAAAGATTGAAAAAAAGAAGAATAAGATGAAAAAGAAAGTAGAAGAAGAAATTCTCTCTTTCTCTTGTGAGGAAATAAGTATATATTTTTACAGAGAGAACTCGCGTATCTGCACATGGGTTACACATACGTGGCATATACGGGACTAAACCATCCTGACGCTGCAGGTGGTGCATAGGATGTGCGCTGCAACCTCATGTTCTGAACGAAAATATTTGATAGGCATTTAGCCAGGCTGTGCAAGGCCAAGAGAATTTGAGAATACGACCAGGTCCTGTATTGTTGGAAGGGAGTAAAATAACGTAAGGGATGAAGGACAAACCCGAGCAATAAGTTGGGCATTATTTCGAAACAAGCTTGGTTTATCGAGGTTAAAGCTGCCGGAAATTGCATCGGGAAGCCTAGTCTCGCTTCGGCTCAACTCGCCTTGCGCGGTAGTGAAACTATTGTCGGGGTTATTTGAAGGCAAACTTGAACAGACGCCCGACATTCTATACCTACTACCTATCTACCTATCTAGATATATCTACCTTAACTATCTACCTGTCCGCCTGACTACCTTTGGGACTCTCCTGTCGCGCCATAATGTTCAACTTCTCATGGAGCCATGCAAAGGGTCAATTTGCAACCTTGGTAACGGAAGGGCAGCCAACAGTGCACATCCGGCTCTCTCTCAAAGTAGACATGTATTTTTTTTAATCTTTTTTCAGAGACCTTATCAAATAGACATTTCTGCCATGACGTTAATGTATATGGTAATGAGATGGATGAAATGTACAAAATTTTGTATCTTTTGAAAAAACAGCTCTTATCCTTGAGATAAGAAATATTATGGCTCTCAGTGAATTGTTGAACAATCGTATGTGGTGAACGGGCTGTAACATCCTCTTAAGTAATTGAGTAAGCGAGTAAGCGAGCAAGCGAATAATGCGAACGAGGGAAATGGAGAAGCAGAACGGATACGGCCTATCCAAGTATCCTTAGCCTCGACTCGTTGAGAAACGCACTAGAGTTCCTGTAGTCTGCGAATCACCTGGAAATACGCAAAGTAAAGGTAAACGTGCGAGGAAGCATGCAAATCGTTTCTTCGAAAAGCACTTAACCGTTTAAGTACCGACTATGACTGCTTTCACAATGTCGGCTACTTCCAATGGATGTGAATTTCTGAGTACGCGAACACGGCGTACGGGATATCTTTACTCGCACGGTTAATTATCAACGCATTTTTATTGCGTCTTATTAGCCACGCGGAAATGCTTCGGCAATCTCTGGCATGCTTTTGATTGATTTACTTCACTTTTTCTTTTACTCCTCTGATTTTACCGAATTCCATCTAATTCCTTGCGCGAGCTATAATTGAAGGTTTCCACACTGTTGACGCTAAAGGACCAAATCAGACGTCGCTTTGGTTCCTTTCTGTTATTCGAATTGAAATTATTGTCATTTCAATCTTAATAAGAAATGAAATTCGCGAGGAAAACAAGCTTTCAAAAATATATTCTTTTGCACTTTTATCATTATTCCTTCTGCTTGTGGTTACTGGAATATAATGGAATCCATCTTGGAAACTGAGTTTGTTTGGGATCCTGGAATGGAATACGAAGTAACTTTTCTCGGTGATGATGGGCACGCGTATTCTACCCCAGTGCTAAAGTGTACGTATATACTGGGCTTACTCTGCGGGGAAATTATACTTTGTAATCCATAAACAGCATATAAGCCATGCGTGGAAATTCTGAGTGACTCTCGATGAAACAGTCTCGTGGCCAACGAGTTTGAATGTATCATAGAGAGAGATTAAGAAAGCTCAGTGAAATGTATCTTTTTAAAAAAAAAGATCGATTATCTTTTGTCAGAAAAACATAGAGAGTCATACCTTTAAAAATTTTCAAGGCAGCCTCGTTACGTTGAAGTAAATATTTGCCGTAAATATTTGATGGTATTCTCCGACAGTAGCGGGTATAAATGCGAGCAGCGAGCACAAACATTTCTGTCAAATATTTTCACGAAAGCGACGTAAAAGCGCGAGTTTCAAGTTTACGTTAAATTTGAAAGGACGCCCAGCATATCTTTCTTGATATATTTTGAACCACGTGTATATAATCAGCATTTCACTGACATCTCACCCAGCAGTCAGTCAGACGGCTAGTCAGGTAGGAGGTAAGTATACATATAGATATAGCGTGACTGTAATTCGACTTTCAACGAAAAACCTTTTTCATTGAGAACGATCATTAGCGTGTTCGCCGCTCCGACATTTTCGAAATGCTAAAAGATTGATTGCAACTACCCACTCGGCATCCAGGAGGGTTGCTCTCGTTGGAGAAGTATCTAACAAGTCCTGGTAATCGGGTTAGCCAGCGTCGGGATTTGATTAAGTTTTAACTTCGGTTCTCGCAGCGGGCGCGAACAAGAACGAATTAAGTAAGTTTTACTTAGTGGTAGACAAGCTCGTCCTTGGAAAACAAGCGAGCTCCTGGGAACCCTTTACTTCACGGTAGTGGATGGGAGCTCATCTTTTCGAAATCTACTGGATAAATAAAAATTAATCCGGATCTGTTAATTGTCAAATCAAACTCGTACAAAATAAAGGAGAATATATGAATGTTTACGTAGTTGACGAACCATTTGAAGTTAATTACTTTTCTGCAAATTTTCACAAAATAGGAAATTGTCATTTTGTCAAATTAATTCTGTTGTATTTAAACTTTTTATTGTATTTCATACTTTTACTTTGAGCTTATGACTATATTTTCGTAACGATCCATAGAATAAGGAAAGTATGGAAGGAAATAGATGTAAGGTATACCTATAGATATTAATGGCGAAATGGATAATGAGTATGAAAAAGTAGAAAGTAGAAATCAAAGAGGAAAAAGAGAAGACAAAATTACATAGCGAGCACTTTTTCTTCTTCGGTCAAGATTGAGGATACTTTCCGGTTCTTTTCTCTACGACTCTGACCTGTATTTTAGCAAGAGAATCTATTGGCTCGAATCCAAAGGCCATTTTTGAACCGACTGCAAAATAACGACCTACTCATTTACACCAGGTTCGACCTAAAAAAAAAATCAAGATCGTTCACACAGACTTTTCCTCTTAAGAATCTCATTTGTACTTTCCAGAACCCGAGTAAATTTATTCGGTCAAATATTATGTCCTCGTTTACAGTCGAAACTTGGTTAAGTATTTAAAAAATCTAAGTATAATTCACAATTAAATGTGTATAATTCCGAATTTCCAGTACATTTTAGATCTGTGGAAAGGTATAGAGATAAAAAAGCTAAGAAGATTGTGATTTCCTGAGAAACGAAAAGTCTCAAGGGAGCCATCGTTCGACCAGAGTATTGGATATATCCCAGGGCCTGACACTGTTTGTAACACCAAGCTAGCACGTAACCACAGACCTGTTACACAGTATGGTCCCAGGAGTACGACTCGCACCAAATTGAAACTGGTCTTTGCATTGGATTAACTCTTTGCACGAGTGAATTCGCAACCCTGCGTTGTCAGTCACCGAAACCAGTTTCAGTTAGAGTTCACTCTACTAGCGCAACCCAAGAAGACTTTTCTTACCAGAGGGATGCGAGCTTAGCTTTTCGATCGATTACCAACCCTTCTTCGTTTTCTCAAACCTCCGACCCCCCCCCCCCCCCCATACCAGCGAACTGTTCCAGAACCCAGTTTCCGGAATCCCGTAATATATGATCCCTCAGTCCCAAAATGTTTGTGCTATGCGCGATCACCGCACAATCTCAGGATGGTCAACCCCAAACATTTATCTAATAGACCCTCTTTCAGGGTGCGAAATTCCCACGAGATGACGCACCCTTCTAGGCCTTGACGATGTACGAATTTCGAGTCTGGTAGCGATACCATCACCCGTTAGAATGATCCTTGTAATCTGTTAAAGGATGCTCCAAGTACTGTCGCTGTACTTATCAGTGGACCAATGACGATCCTTCAGTTTGCGTAAAATCTGTATATAACCGTACTATGATATTCCTTCGTATCGATTTCAAAATATGTATATACAAATGAGATCGTTTGTTTTTTGAAATTTTACAGAGACTCCCTCGCTTGCACCATTAGTGTGTACAATGGGGACCGAACGCAACGACATGCGGAACGTATGCAGGGTCTAGGTATCATTTGGCTTGCACCACTGGAAGCATGTGTCTTCATTAAGCGCGGTAGGATGGTGCAGTTCCACTGAATCACATCGAGAAACCAAGCATCGTGGGCCAAATTAAGCGCTAAATGCATTCCCCTTCTACTTTCAAGTGTCCACCCCTCTTCGACATTGCTTGCACTCGCTTATACATACCCTCTCATAAATACACCCATACTAACTAACCGAACTCTCCAATGTTTTGCATACGGTGGCCTAATGAATGCATTGCTGGATGTTGAATGGAAAGTGTCATAGAGTCGAGGCTACCGAATCTTATCCAGATGCATTGCCCACTATGTCCTACATCTTGCTTCTAGTTGTTCCCAATGTGTTCAGCAACGAGACCTTGTCCTTTGTTAAGAAATAATTTTCTCTTGGCTTTTTTGATAGATTCAAAATAGCCAAGCCGTAAAGCACGACGCTTCATATTCTTAAGGACAACATCGAGTATCCCCTTTTTTTTTGCATTTTACTGTCGCTCGTAATTCGTGATTAAACACTTTACCAACCGGTTTACAAAATATTGCTCTATCATTTTACACTGTACATCGTAATACAGACGCAAAGCAATGCGACAAGCGTGACGGTAATGTCAGCCGATTCGTAGACATGGGAGAACATAGTACGGGCGGTGGACGAGGGTTGGTGAAGCTGGAACTAGAATTCTGAAGGGAGAGAGGGCGGAAGAGGTACGGTTGAATTATATGACGACTCATTTCGGCTGTTCGTAATTCGAATTCGGACGATTAATTAGAGCTGTTACTCTGTCGTTGCCAGACGGGTCTCGCATTGTGTTCATCCGACAGGAACAACCACGTCTGGGACTGCAGGATTTCCTGGCTTTCTAGCCATCACACTTGCTGGACTTGTCTTTCAGCGAATGGGCGGTAGCCATGACACAGCTGCTTGTTTAAGTCTTGCAACGAGGAGAATATCCTACAGGATTAAAGTTTCAAGTAACAAAATCTCTGGCCTAGACTGGACTTTTACGATTCCGCCATGCGTAATGGGAAGAGGGAAAGAGAAATTAATCCTTTATGTCCACTGACTATATCCTACCTGCATGAACGACGGTAAGTACGTTCAGAGTGCTCGTTTAACTTTGACACTGCGATTAACGATTTTGTAATTATACTTTAGCGTCAGAGTGTACAGTCAGCGCAGACATTAAAAAGAGGAGCGGGTAATTCTTCGTAAGGGATGCTGGTAGAGCGAAAATGAGAAAAACGGTATAAGAAAGGCAGGAACAGGGAGGCAACAAAAATTCCATTTAAGGAAACACGGTAACCCGAAAAGCTTACTTGCTAAAGAGGATTTTCATGGGGCTGCAAAGCAAGAGGAGCACCTATCTTTGCCAAGGAAAGGCAAATAGATTTAATCCTAAAGTAGATTTAATCTCGCTCCTTTTCACCAGGACGATCTACAATCCAACCACGAATTTCGCTATCGTTTATCTTACGCGAACGAAGGACGTTGAGATATCGACAATAGTATGCAGATCAATATACATACATCTAGTACAGACGTATATATTGCTAAGGATCTGAGATGCATTAGTACAGATATATGTATACCGATATAAAAATGGTGTAACCAGATAGCATAAGACATCTGTGGCTGGTTAAGGAATCGGTTTTTCTAGTATCTAAGTGTGCCGAGCATTTTCCAGCACTCCTGAGAAACTTTATGAAACTCATTCGTTACGAGCACATTACAGTTTATCTGGCGAATAATCCAGCGGCTTTTCCGCGCCGTAAGAAATCCACGTAGCCCAGGACCAGTTTTACGCTTTAACGCAACATTCACTCTCGTCGCATCCTTACGTACCAGTGAGTGTTAAACTTTCCGCGATTCAAGCAGCTTGCGAGCTAAAAAGGGTTATTCCCGTTCGCAGGTATCAGAAATACGTTCGACAATCTTTTCATGCATCCGCAAATGGCCCCGCTTGAGTGTCCTCAACGTGCGGTATCTTATCAGTCGAATACTCGCGCGCAGCAATCCGCTAATTCTTAATAGGCCGTAAAGTTGGTACAAGAAAATGAGAAATGCGAGATGGGGATAGGTGTGAGTATTAAATGGAGTTTGGGTCCCGAGGAGTGGCACGCTTGAAGTTACAAATAGGGAAACAAATGCGTGGCTAATAACGCGAGGACAGCGAGGGGAGGAGGAATCAAAAAAGTAAAGGGGATCGTGGAAGGTGATGAAGGTGGCGGGAGGGGCGGGAGGGGGGTGATGGAGGGTAGATGGGTATAGTAGTACAGTAATGGCACCGAAGGTGGGAGAGAATGGGGATCAGGAGAAAAGGAAGAAGAGGAAGAAGAGGAAAGGAGAAAGGAAGAGGAGAGCGTAGAGCATCCACGGCGTGAGCCAAGCGAACGACGAGTAAAGCCGCTGCTGCTTTGTCCGGCGAGGCCAAGAATCCGGAATGCGGTTTCGTCCAGCGGCGACCATTTTTATTTTTATTTGCAGTTTCGGTTTTGTTGGCTTTGTTCGCGTTTCTACTCTTTCCTGAGCGAGCTCGGCAAAGAAAGCGAAGATGCATGCATTCCGATGTTGCGTTGCAGACGAGAGAAGCTTTTCTCCCCTTACCGATCTAATAGACGTAACTTTGCTCTGAACCTCTTGCTAACATCAAACCTTTTCCTCGTCCTACTCTCGCAACGGTACGACTCGAAATTTCAATCCAAAGTAAATTCACCAAGCCCTTTACTAACTTTGGACATTTAACCCTTCACCGGTCCATTGGGTTTCTCCATCTTTCTGGTCGTTCATTTTTAGTATCTCTTTCCATCTGTCTGTCCGATTCACTCATACCCTCAACGTAATACCAGAATTCGACTGACCTGCCACGACCTTTCGCCCTTTGCCGATCCTCCCTTGTCGCTCTGATTTATCTCGCTCATCGGGACATTTTTACGCTGAACTCGGTACGTGGATTTATGGACCTTTGGTCGCCGAGAGCGACTGCGCGTACACAGGGGGTCATTGGGGAGACCACGTGATTAACGGTCACGTAGAATTATCCCTTTCATGCTGATAATTGTTGAATTAGACAAGAGAGACCAGTAACTGGAAATACGTGTTAATGAGAAGAATACCTTAGATCCCAGGTTACGTTTAAGAAGTAAAACCTCCTGCAAAATCTAATTTCGCCACTGCGAATCTCGCGGTTTGGCCTGGCAAGAAACAGAACGTCGGTATAAGCAGGAAGGAAGGTATACGAATGTCAGATGAGAGAAGAGAGGCAAGGGTGGAATGTAGGTCGTTGAAGGGGTTGTAGGATTTAGTATGGCAGGGGTGCCCCGAAAGGGGTACGGGCCAATTAAGTGGGCAGCATCCTGCTATCTCTCGTGGCCAGCCATGAGACCACCACGCACCTCATTATAACCAACAGGCCATGTTATAATCCTACCCGCGTTACAATATCATTCGCAGATCTCTCCAGCCTCTGGCTCCTATACTCCACAGCCCTGTTATTTGGTTTCTATGAAGGATCCGAAATCAGCCTGTTAACCCATCCCTGTATCTATACGTCTCATCACCTAGCTCCACGCTAATAGCTCCCTCGACTTTTCTGATCCAAATTAACAATTCGCAGCGCGCTTCGTAATATTAAAAATAAAATTTCAATCGTCTCAGTTACATGATAGTATAGCCATCCGTTGGCTGTAATTTCATAGTAGAAAATAATATAGAACTATCAAGTGTAGCTTCGGGTAAATATAATGGCCAGTTGTAGAGGTTCGGTAGCACACAGTAGGCAGATGGGAACTAAGTATAGGAAGGAGCCGCGGAAAAGACACGCAAGCGGCGTTTAATGTATGCTAATTCCTCGTCTAGAGTGGAAGTCGCTGACGTCCAGGCAAAAAAGATAATTCACAGACTTTTTTCTCTTACAGCCCCTTTTCGCGTAGCCGAGATCATTGCTGCGCGTCAGGTAGTGTGTGTGCGTTGTCCTTTGTGAGAGTTTAATTAAAAATATTAATAATGGCAAGAGGCGCAACAACGCACGGACGGACAGACAGACGCGACAAACGGTCTCGTCCAGACAACAATAGCGCGGGTTGCCGTTGGGAAAATCATTTCCAAATATTAAATACCGTTTTTTTCACGTCGGATGAACCAAGCAATGACGTACATAAATACAGGCGGGTCTGCACCGTACTAATGACAACACGAGCCGGCTGGGTTCATTGTCTTCTTGAAATATGGAATTATCATGAACTGTACGCGATAGCCGGCATATTGCCACGGATGGAATATGAATGCAATTTCAAAATCTATTAACAGACAATATTTGCGTACAATAAAATAATCTTCGTTCTACATTGACACGAAACTGAATCCTGTCGCAAATTTCATTAAGATCTGCACATTCTCTTATGGAATAAACGCTTCGCCGAACCCATTCACATTGGGTTATCCTTCCGCACGTTACAGTAATTAAGCAAGGATTTTACATTCAGGATATATAAATTAAAGAGCAGAGGGATGTGTGCGAGTCTCGTGTTATTTGTCAGAGATAACAGCGAGAGAGACGAAGAAGGCGAACAGGAAGGAGAAGGATGAATGAATTTCTATGAGATGCTCCTCACGTAACAGGGACGAGCGAAAGGATCCGAGACTTCGAATCTCTGCGAAATTGGAATTCACGCGACCGTCGTCCACCTAGGGCAACTTTGTGATTTCGTGAAAATCAAAATTTCACTGTATACAACAAAAAGGCGCGATCAAAATCAGCTGTATACATTTGTACAATAAACAAAGAAAAAATATATAGTATCCTCTTTAACAATGCTCAGAGATCAATGATTGGCGCGAGTAAAGTTTGCACAGAACTCGCGTCCCATTGGCAATTCTCTGTACAACTAGGTCGAGTGAGCAGGATATAACCCAGTACTCGATATCCGCGAATTCCGAGTTCTCGATGATTAGCCAAATGACGTGGGCCAGGCAATTGCATTGTAGTAACGAGTGGTCCAATCTCTCTACATGCTTCACTATACGTGGCGCCCAATCGCGTACAATTGATTTGAGAGAGCCTAGATTCTGTTTGTAGCATCAGCTATCTAGCACAACCGTTCATCCATCCTTAGTAGGTACCTGGTATAGGAACTATTTAGTATCTGCTATACTGACCATCTACGACCAGCTGTACCTCGATGCAAGGAACCTCGCAAGGGAACGTGACACAGCAACGACACATGGTGAATCTGTTGTTACGTTACGTGATTCGAATTCTTATATCTACAATTGGCAGATATAGCTTCATTAGTTTTTCAGCCGTGGTCAGGATCTTGGTTTCTACTCACCCATTGAATTCGATTATCCATCATGCTCAATTATCCAAAATAAGATTCTGTGCTTGACTTTGTACTTTTGTTATTCATTCTATTCTCAATGAAAATTGGGTCAGGCTTATACTATCGTTAGATAATTGGAGCTTACGGATATTCAATTATGTACTGTATACACCATTCGTATAGATTGCTTGCGTTTTGTGTCATTTTTGGGTCCATGCAATATTGAGACATGTTATTTGAAAGTAGCACGAATAGGATAACTTTATAACGCTTTTCGTAACAGTGCTAGAAAGTTCAGTCATTTTATTAGATTCTTGTTCACTCGCCGAGAAAAGTAAATCAAAGCAATCATGGGTTTCACCTAACCTTACCACTTTGAGTACCAAAAGCTTCCGAATAAACATCATTAAAACTTATTGCTCCTCGCTATAGGTACTACCTGTCGTATATCTACAGAGTAATATATCTTCTCTTGGAATCTGGATATATTTATAGAGAAATCAGCAACTCACTTTGTACATTGAAGTAATATTAGGAGAGGGATGAATCTCATGCTAGACCGAACTCACAAATTTATCCAATTTTAGGGTGAATATTCGTAGTGTCAGATTACGTCACCCGTAGCGCAAGTGTACGAAAGCGTAAGATTAACCATTTCTTGATATAATTAAAGGGCGAGAAAGGAGGCAATGGATCATTCGCAATGCTTTATATTAATAATTTGTGAAAAAAAGGAAAAGAGGTAATGTCGCTTACAATTAGATGTAATTTCATAAATTCATTCTGGTTACCCAAATATAATTAAGAATATTTATTCAAAGAGACAGTTATATTCCAAACCAGTTAAAATTTATATAAAATCCAGAATTACCCCAAATCTAAATAGAATTTCCGGAATATCCTTTATGCATCTTTCTACGACTGAGTTATAAGTTTCAATTGATATAATGACAATATGACATATGAAGTGAATAATCTTAAATAGAAAATAGCGAATTATTAATGTCCATTGTCTACTAGGTACATAGACTACAATGCTTATTAGCTACCTATTTAGGGTAAGGACCTACTGGTTTCGCCAGGAAGCACGTACTGCTTTAATTACAGATATCTGAGCTAACCTCCTGGATATTATCATAATCATTACGATTGCGTTTACAGACCGATCGCTAACCGCTTACGAGGTCATTCCATTGGGTTAACGTTCCACCCCGTAAGAATCTACTATATACCACCAGAGATTTACTCCCTTGCGGATTTACGAGCGCACCGGGAGATCCGCTTAATTACCGGAAAGTCGAAATTAACGGCTGTTTCTCGGATTTGTCGCGAGGACACTATGGCTCGCGGCTGACACGATAAATCGCGATGAATTCTCTCTTTTAGTTGGTGCACCAGTACTCCAACCCCCAGGACACTCCTCATCCGGAATTGCTATTCGATACCTATCAAGCAAAAGAATAGCGATTTTACACGTACTATCCTTGGCAACGTCGTTCACGTACTTTTTGCCCAATATTTCAACAAATTCTCATTCTCGCCAAGACTCCCGTCGCTATGGTAGCATCGCTTTATCTCATTGAACTCAGAGGGTAGAAATACAGGGGTGGCTAATCCGTATCGAGTAAACGGTGAAACGCTGGCGACTTTCTCCTAGTAAACATCGCAATTTGAAATTTAAATTTACTTGATACCATTGTCGTCTTATTGCTTGCCGAAGAGCTTGCAAGTATCTACAATAAGTATATAGTGCTTCGAGCTTTCTAGTACATACGTAGTATACTTGCCTATGTACAGATATACAGGGTATACACTCAGTACAGAAATGTCAGCGCGATAAGAGAAAGCACCCTGAACTTGGCTTACGTCTCAGTGCTTATCAAAGTGGTGTATCCGTAGAAGGGAGTGTCGCAATATAGAAGTAACGTTTTATTTTTCTATTTTTCATTCTCTTGCGCTGTTTCATTTTCCGGTTGTGAGAAAGACGTGCGAAACGGTTACATTTAAATTAATCGGAACTGTTACGATAACGGTAACGATATTACTTAACAAGTTCGCTGCAGTTCTTGAACTAATTTACGTCAGCGAAACACAGTGCGGAGAGAAGTAGTAAGTAAGCTAGTAAGGAACAACTCGATATTAAATACGTGCTGGAGCCGTACAATGTCGTCTTTGCATTGCGTCCAGTCTCCGTATGCACGTAAGCGTAAAGCGTCGGCGCACCGTAATAACGATAGCCTACTGACTCGTGTAAAAATGGTAGGGCAAGGCCATGAAGAAAGTTTATTTACTATTGAACACGTGAGTGGATTTTCGAAATTTTCCTTATTCTTCCAGACGCACTGGCACGCTGTACAGCATGCGGAAACCTTTGGTTGCGGGTTCAAAGTTCAACGAAAGATGAATAATACGAAACTGGATATTACAGGCGTGCCGACGGCGAGCGCCGTTACCATTGAACGTACTTGGGATGTAAAAAGTTTTACAATGGTAGTGGAAAAGCGTTTTACGCACTTGCCCATTAAAAAGTCAGACTTTTTTTTCTTCATTTCTCCTTCTTTCTTTCATTCTTCGTGCTATGTGCCCTCTTGACTGTAACCGTCTTTCCCTTACTATATTTATATTTGCTACCCATAGGCACAAATCTACAGTGCAGCTGATCACGTTTCCGGCGAGTTGCATCAAAGTATTTTACGATTTTCCCGATCGACATTCGTGTTTCTCGCGAAATCGTTCTCCATGTAAAATTTATGGCGGTTTGGTAATGAAATATTTACTATTTATATGAAAGGCAGTGAAATCCGTGAGAAATCCATAAATCGCATATTGGTTAGAAGGACTTTGGTTCCATATGCTTCTGGTCCCGCGTGGAACTTATTTTAGCGATAGTGACGCGGATACTCGGAATCGAAAGTCTTTTTATTCGGCAAACTAAATTCTCGTTACCATGGTATTTGCACGTGACCAGAGGCTCAATTGTCGTGTTTTACGAGAGTATTTTTACGAGCCGTGGTCACCGGATAGAGAGTCTATCACCGCTTGAAAATTTGAAGTGAGGTGGCACGTGCAACGCTTTGCACGAGTTCCCTATCCAATTGGACGTGAGAAAAATTGCGAGTGGTTTTGTGTAAAGTGGGAATAGTTTGCGATAGCTGGCCTAGTTGTAGCTTAGTATCTGTATGGTCGATAGAGTGACATTTTCGAAGGAGCACTGAACGTGTCTTGTGGTGCCGTGGGAAGATCGTCCCTATGGCTTCTTTTAATTCCTAGAGAACGAGTTTCCTACATACAGGCAGATGAGCGGTGCGTGCAGCACGAAGGTATCGATCTTCTTTTTTTTCCACGAATCTTGCTTGGTTAACTTAGACAAGTAAAAGAAATGTGAAAGTGCTGGGGAGGCAAATAATTAAGAGGAGGATGTACTTGCATAGCTGAGGGTTAAGGTGGAATGAAGTAATTTAAAAGAAAAATAAACGTTTGCAAAAAAAGGACAATATTGTACTGTATAGGTCGGTAACGCCTTTCGTTAAAATATTATTGCGCTATTAGTACGAACGACTTCATTGCATATTTGATATTAGCATTGACATAATATTGCCTTATGAATATACCATTAGCACGGCTCTCCGTAATAAATGCGTAAATTGAATTGATTATTACGAGATTCATCCGGGAACGCGTAGCCAGTACGATGAAGCCGCGCAAGTAAATGATGGCTTTAACTTGAAGTGAAACTGATTTGAGTAGGGTGGGGCCAAGCTTTCGCTCCATCCGCAATTCAAATTTCAACCCTTATGCTTACACCCTTCGTTAGCTACCATCCCGATCCCCAGCAGGGATTTTGAATTAAATGAATATAGAAATGTGAATATGATACGTGTCGATAGCGCAATTACGATTCGATGAGAACAAATTAAAATCTGGTATTATCACATTTACTGTAAATATGAACTGTTGTTGACTCAATTTATATTATCCGTGAATCATCGAGAAAAGAAATTTCGAATTTCAATTGTTCGGAATACGCGATTGTGGCACTTCGATGCTATATTGATGGGTCTATAATTTTTTTTTGTATTGCCCCGGTTACGTTGGGGGTGTCGATAATAATTCAAAGATCTCGAAGCGTAACGCCCTAACGAAAGAAAAATCTATTATTTACATGGGCAATGGGGGAAGGGTAGTTAGGGAGATTTAATGTTTTTGCCAGTCGATTAATCCTTCATTTTTAAGTTATCAGATCGCGCGCGATGACATGTTAGTGAAAGATCATGGGGTGCATATTTGAACGGGGCTCCGCGGTGACGGCGCTGATTTTTTTTTATTACGATGAAAAAACTCCCTCCCTCCACAGACTAAATCTCTCTAGGGAGTTTCGTCGGTCTAAATTTTAAATTCCAAGTTGGATGTAATTTAATGAAAAAGTTCCAAAAAAAAATTAAATATCTATAAATCCAAGATCCTACTGGCCTAATAGTACAAGAACTACATGTACGTGTTCGTTGTTAAAAAATCCATCCTTTCAACATTTTTCCTTCGCTCACTAATTTTGCAATTTATTTTTCATTTTTCTTTTACTACCTTTGGCCTTTACTTTCTCTCGCACCATTCTCTCCTTACGCACTCTCAGCTGGGCTCGCCCTCTATGCCGAAATGCTAATCTGATCTGGCGGCGGAAGCCGGTTAATTAAATTTTCAACTCCGAAGAAAAACTGAAAAGAGTGGAACCACGAAATGAGCCGAAACTCAAGGCGGAAGTTCTGAGAGAAAAAATAACTCGGATTTTCTGCCAGCCAATTTGCCAAAGGGCGCCAAACGTATTAAACCACTCTGGCGAAGTAGCGATCATTTTGAATCTTGTTAAGAAGCTCTTGTTAAAAAGTATCATCAGGACGGAACGATTGCAACACCCCACATACGTCCTGCACTTATATCCCTCTGAACGTTCTTTCATCTTATTAAGGACAAACAGAGGCACTCCGGGAGTTCAAGCCTGTACGAAATGAGGTTCATGGAATCCATTGGAAGAAAGTGCCCGCCGAAATTTCGAGTCGGTTCGTATGACAAATAAATGCCGCGTAATCATCGCGTAATGATAATCAACATCGAAATAATGACGAAAATGATAATAGACCTCACCGCCGGAGTCCGACTATGCGCGAGGAGTATAAATAATGATATTAATTCGGTGCACCGCGGGACACCCCGTTAATACCACCTTCCTTAGCGTCTCTTCATACATCCTTGTCTCACTGACTAGCCTCTAAATACAGAGATACATGCATCGAATACCAAACTACCCAGTGTTTCGTTAGTAATTAGTTTGTTACCACCCGATGTGCGATGCCGGCCATCATCGCTGAATATATTGACAAAGAAAAAAAAAAATACTTGTGTCAATATTATGTCGATATAGAAAAGACCCGTTAGATTATTTTACAATACGATACCATTTCGACTATGATACGTATTATACCTATTGCCAATTCTTGACACGTGGATCGATGTTTTCTATGCATACTATATATTTATACCGATTCATAATTCCATGGGACGGTACCCACTGCTGGTTTCAGGCGTTTGTTCCCTTGAAATTCGAGTACCGTGTAGATGCCTCCCGTGGTGTTCATAGTAGGTCGTCATTGCTTTTATCCTGGTCCATAAAGTAATAATAAAGGCCCCCGTGTCGCGGGATCCTGTGGAGATTCCTTTACACCGAATCCTGTCGACTCTATTTCGAATCCACGTGTGAGTTATTTACGAATTAACTGTAATAAATGTGTTTGTCCACTCGTGTACTCGCCGCGTTGTGGAATGTTTTTATTCTGGCCCGAGGTGTTCGGCGTGCGACACTCCACGTGCAATGTAATGATAATAGCGTCCCAGGTTATATTTTTGGAATGGCATAATAGTCGGAAGACGTAATAAGTACGTAGATTCATTTTGATAAAGCAACAAGACTCAGTATATAAGATGTCCTTAGAATTCTAAGTGCTGTAAATGTCACTTTATCCATTAGTATTAGCTTGCTGTTACCATTGGCTTAATCATTTCCATTAGGACCCAACTACAGGACACTTATACAGTACCCATTAAGATAACCACATTAAAGTTTCTGCCATTGAAATATATGTATCCTATTAAATCGAAGGTCACTTCTAAAATAGATTACCTTTAAAACACTCTGTATAATCTTTTCTTTTTCGTCCCAAGTAAAAGCGGTAAGGTTACTAACGGTACGTAGAATTTAAATTAAACAATTTTGTAATTTCTATAAATTTTCCAAATATCAAATAAACTTTGATAATGATTTTGTCACATTAGATATATCTTGAAAAATTTTCATTTATCTCTTATAATCTTCATTATGTCAAAATTTAATAGGTATGGATCGTTTACCTCATTTTAATCTGGTCTCGTTACATAACTATCGATTATTCCTGGATATTGAATAATAACGCGTAAAAACCATTCGAGACCATAAACCATAGTGATGCAGTTTCGCTGGTTGAATGCAACGTGAAGCAACTCGATGACAGGTACAGCAAGTTCACACATACAGCAGCTTAACGTAAAGCGTAGAGAGCAGATAGCGAGTGTGCGGGAAACTCATAGGTGGAGATACGTTGGATGCACGGCAGGGATGCTGGGTACGGGTTCACATTAATCAAACGGATAATCCATGCATTGATCAGGTCGACAATGCCAACGCTATTACATGCCTCGCACTGTCGTGCACGATTCTACGTATTAAACATATTAGCTAATATCATACGTAATCGCATTTTTCTCAAATTTCTCATGCGTGCCAGAGGCTATCTATCCGGTGCCGATGTTCCCTACAAATTATAGTTAATAAACTATAAGCTATCTGTCGGTGAAAAAAAAATATTACACGTGTTTTTCGTCATTAGCGCGAAATATTATTTTTATTCTATTTCGTCTCTGTCGGTACGAGCGTATTGCTGGTTATCGTTACCAGCAATTTCGTAAAGGATAAAGCACGTCATTTTCTCTTTTTTCCATTAATTCATTTTCTTCGCACGATTAAGGACGATTTATGGGAATGGAAATTATTCGGACAGAGGCTACGTGAAGGACATGTGGTAACCCAAGGATTTTGCCGAGTGATATCTCGTCGGTGGGTCTTTATTGGGTGGTGCTGGCTTCTCGGATGGTTGGGTAGGTACCGCTAAAGGAAACGTCTTCTCCTGCAATGGGAAAAGGGATGAAGGGATTACTTGGACGTGTTAAGCCACCAGGATCTCCCTTCCTTCGAGGTTGTTTCCTGCCGACGTCCACCCACCTGTCCATCTTTTAGATAGGCTGCCAAGCGCTGATGGAAAAAAGGAAGAAGCCGGGAGGATCGATAACCGATGAGGATTCCGGCGATTCGCTTGACAATTTCTTGGATTTTGCCGTGCGGGAAAATGGATGCCGTAGATTAACGTGAAGGCTTTTGGAACCTTTTGAAGGATTTTCCAAGCGGATGAAATAGGAGAGCTAGGAGCTATAAGGAACCAGAATGGACGTCAGTTTTCGTAGCCTCGTTTACTCGATCCCACAATTTCGAACACGTCACGTCATTCTAACGGTAACGAACGAATTCGATGTTATATATACATATATAGTCTAGTGGTAAAAGTGGAAACCTGATAAAAATCGTTTGGCATCCATCGGCTCGAGTAAATTCTTACGCGCATTGGCTGTGAGATTTCAGTTGAGTCAACCTAGCAAATATCCGGAAGGGCTTGGTTGAGGGCTGGCAAATCGGGTTTAAATCAAGTGACGGTAAATGTCTCGGGCTGGAAAGCAGGTTGGTACCTTTAGAAGGAGGAGAGCGGAGAAAGAAAGAAAGTGAGAGAAAATGAAGTTAAGCCAAGAGGGGATACCGAGAAATCTCGTTGAAGTTCTCGTGGTAAAGCGTCGTTCTTTTTTCTACTTTTCTCTCTCAATAGCTGTGCTTCGCCGTCTTCGACCATATTTGCATTTTAGTCATGAAATTTGCCCGAGGTTCCTCATATCCGTTTACATCCACTTCCACGCCTGCTATCATATATTCAGACCTTATTCCACTCCTAATCCTACTTCAGTGCTCCTTTTCATAAGTAAATATACTCTAGGCATGAATGGGATTTAAGTTTGACAATACACGATTGGTAAAATGTTATCTGTGGTAACAACCAGTTTTCTCATTACATAAGGCAACATTTATGATCTCTCAATGTAACTGATCTTTCTAAGTATAAAAGCACAGAATTGAGTCTTCAGGTATGCAGTAAATGAAGTTATTAGAAATTACCGTGAAAAGTAACGGATCTGTAAAAAGTGTACTGTGAGGTCATATTTCAATTCACGGTCACAATACGACTCCAGCTATCTTTTCGGTTAACGTTCACGCTTTCTGATTCCCTTCGAGTATCGACGAAACGAGTTGCCCGGCAGAGAAAAACACCCCCAAAAAATCAAAAGGATCCGTTATGCTACCGTCCGCTCTAATAGGTTCCGTCAGAGTTAGCATTTTGGCGGAGTTCAGGCCGAAGGTGGCCTAGGTTAGCCCTGGGATTTGCGTTACCGGTATCGAGTTCAGAAACTACGTCACAGTATATACTGTATTATATACAGATGAGTAAGAAAGAAGAATTATCGACGACCAGTCGACGCTTATCGCTATCAATGCAGCTGTGATAAAATAATTTAGGAATATTCCCCTAAAGACCAAGGGGGGGGGGGGCCTGACAATGGACTAGCGATCCCCATTGTGTCTAAAGAAATTGCGAGTCGACCTGGCCGGTACCGGGACACGCGACTGATTTTTCACTTCTGAATAAAATTATGATAATGGGGTCCACCCTCGTCGAGGGTCTTTGTTTCAGACGCTTTTTCCGCTCGCGTTTTTTTTCCCCCGTTGAAATATGCGACAAAGGCTGCCGGATCGTAGAAAAAGGTGAGAGAAACAGGAAAAAGAATGGCGGCGATCATTGAATATAATAAAGAGGGTTGATGGGGGGGGGGGTCAGACGGTAATCACTAGTGCCATGTTATAGCTCTATAGAATACTTATATAGTTTCCTTCTTATACCCCTTTCTAACTGTCGTTCCACACCCTTTTGCCAATTTCATCCCCTTCTGACTTCTCACCCCGGTTCTAGGAGAGAGTTTCCCTCAATATCGATTATTTGCCACCAACCGCACCGGATTATATCTCGTTAGGAGATGCTGCCGGGGTAGGACTCCTAGGCGGTAATTACCATCGTAATTGACCGGTCTTAATTATCGCGAAATTTTATTACAAACGGGAAATATAGTTTTAATAAGCCGCTGGTGCTACGGGTTATGGATCCGGATATCCTCCGCGCTAAGCACACTAAGCTTGAAGCTCTTCCTCTGAAACTAGACCACTGCGAGGAAAGTACTTCGAGATATAGTTGCAGATAATTGCCCGTAATAAAAAATGCTAATTTTCCGTATCTTGTTAAAAAATTTATTATTCCATGCTCCACGTACAGAACAAGCGTGGTTAACGTGAAATAGGTCGAATGCGTATCGTCTGTTCCTTATACGTTTTATGTTAATCATGATTTAGATTTGCCAAAAAAATTATATATTTTATCCAAAAATTCAAAAATTCTTACTCTAACCTGATGTTCAAGACGCGTAGAAGATTCTGTATAATGAATCGTTCTGATTTGAAATCATCAATTGAAGAATATACACGCTATCAATTATTCATACTTAACCAGCATCGAGCTTGATTACGAATGAAATTGTCATTTTCAATAATAGCAGCGTAATAATAATGGGCCACTGCTATTTCTCATTGCTACTTCATATAGAAATGCAAAATGCATTTTGCTGTCGGTGCTTATGATAGTAGGTCGCCGCGGCTAACCGACGGTCAAACTAATAAATTAAAAGCATTATTATTTTCATTGATCGTGCGGCATGTCATATTAATTAAAGTCAGCATCCGATTGATAAACGAAAAGCCACGACTGTTATTTCGTACCTATATTATTATACCAGGTTGTCCGTATTACTCTGCATCCTAGCTAACGAAGCCCATCCAAATCCGCCATTTTCATTTCTACTACGTACCTTTAACTCTCTTGGCCACGTACACTTGAAGCTTTCTTCGTGTAACAGGGCGTAACTCGGAATTCCAATTACTCCTCTAGTGGATAATGGCTAGATAGTTGGCAGTTAGCCGACACTCGGTATGGCGGCCGATTAATTGAAAGGTAAACTTACCGGTTAGCTATGGCCAGACTTTCGAGAGAGCTGCAAGCACTGGATAAAGAGAAACGAAGGGCAGAAAGAGGACCGGAGGGTTGAAGAGACTGTAGGTATAGTAGGTAGTAGAACAAGTCAGCCGAAGGAGCCGAAAGGAGCCGAAAGGAGCCGAAAGGAGCCGACCAGTACCGGAGGCTGATCGGATGGATATACCCATAGGTTGGAAAAACTCAAAAAACAAGATAAAGCGGTAACGGAAGTACCAAGGGTCTGGGTATCGGAGGGTTGCTTGTCTGTTTGATATCCGGCACCACTTACCTGGAAATAGAAAAGAAACAGTCGGTTAGCTAAACTAATACAAATAATTGAATTCCGATTGAGCATCGGACGGCTGTTCGGTACAAGTATTTTTTTTGTCCCTATCATAGTATAGCAATCAGTTTTTGGATATCGTCATTGATCTTGCGTGCTCATTCACCATACATCCTATCCTCATTAGACTCTATTTATTTCTCTAGCTCAAACGCCTTTCCTTCTAGTTAACCGATAATCGCACCCAGTTAAATTGACGGTTGGATTCGTTAACCATACGTGGTTAAGCGACTTCAATCGTATCATTTCCTTTGCAAGAGAATGAAGTACCGTTTGACGGATGATCATGATGCTACCGTGAAGTCGCTGATTTTCCACGTAACGCGGAACACCTCACTTGTTAATCTCCAGTCGTTTATCTGTAATCTACGCGGAAATGCATATGACTATCATTCAAACTGATGATCAGTGCTTTTTATTTTCTCTTGAAATAATTTCAACTTGTTCTCTTATTTTCTTGAATATATCCTCGTCTTACTGCTCTTCATTTCCACGCAGCGCGTTACCGAATGGACCGATCGAACTTTTGGCAAAGGACTGTTTTGTGTACGAGGGTGAAAGTAACCCCCCTTACTCACCGTGTACCTACGCTCTGGAAATGGAGGTTACTTGAAGCGTGACGCGCGAATGAGACAATTAATAATGTCGGGGGATATTCTGCTCCTGACGGCAGCCACTTCTTGCGAACCGCCTACGTCCGTCAAACTCAACTTCCTTCCAGGAACGTTATAGGGCTGCTAGCGTCTTCGAGAAACCGGAAACTTGAAAATTAAGTCGCGCGTTAATGTTTATTTTCCTCTCGTCGAGTGCATAATAACAGACCTTCTCTTGACTCCCTAAGTCCTTCCTGTTGGATACCGTTTACATGTCATTCACCCGGGACTACGTATAGGTAGACTTGTTATGTGGCTATCAGTGCAACCATTTAATTAGATACTGCACAACCTGCACTTAATGCACTTTGAGAAAATTATCAGTTACGTTGAAAGCTGGTAGGTAGACTTTTGCACATAATATATATATTTTCAATTATAATCCTTGGATATATTGAAGTTTAGTAAATATCAGAGATATTTGTATAACTTTTCAATTTGTCTGTACCCAACTGTATTACATCGATGTGCGTGTTTTCCATAATACACATAATTATGCCATGTCATTCGTGACGGGTTGAACTAGATTTATGGGTGTGTTTACAATTTGTCCAAAGGACTACATTAGTTCTTGCGGGCGCGTGTCTAAATAACCAAGAAATTCTATGAAATTGTAAAATCGTTGACTTTTTATGCTTTTGTAAGTATATACCTGGTAGTCTAGTATTTTTTCATGTATCGCGTGTCACGCGTGTCTATCCGCTCGAAAAGATTGTAGATTAATTTGATTTAGGAAGAAACTAAGTAATTTAACGGTAATGAAATTTATTCGCGAGCCCACGGCGCACGATGGGCGTCTCTTCTAATTGGATCGCCCGTTATAAAGCGGATAGAAAGGAAAAGGCTGCATTTACTTATACCCTCTCGATCCAGCGAGAGGGGTCAGCTGTGACATTTGCATCGTTCATAACCAAGGTAACCGGGTCTTTAGTTCACCCTCTGCGACTCTTTCGTCGTTTTTTGTTTCTTTTTTTTCAATGACTTTTCCCTATCTGCACTTCTTATGTTGAAGGGACAAATGAGGGAGTCACCAAGTGGGGCTCAACCGTTAATTACTGGAGTTTTAATGAGCGGAATTGCAGCCCCAATCCATTTACCCTACCTTCTTTCCTCATGTGACGAATGGAAACCACCTATCCAATATACCAAGTCGGTATCTACATCTGGGATATACTTGATTTGCGATAACTTCCAATTCGTTTAATATATCATAGAATTCTGAAAACTTTGTATAACGCGTACATTTTTTTTACGTACTAGTGTAGTGTGCGTCCGTAATTGGTTTTTCCTAATTTTTATGGAATTCGCAGAAAAAATGACACCGTGCAAATATAGGGATGCTGTACGAATGATGAACGAATTTAAAAAAATAAAAAAATATATCTCCACCTATATCACTGGCAATTTTCACTACTGAGATTTTTTATTTGAACGATCGCATCGACTAGGTCACTAGTTTTCGTGCAGTTTCGTTTTGAGTTTATCAAAGATAGATATTTCCTGACGCAGGGATTATATCCTTGCATGATCGGACACACGATAGCCTAGGCTATCAAATGGCTATTGTTATCTCTCGGAGTGCGATCTATTTTTAGCAGTTAATGGAGTTTCAGTAGCGAGCGCACGGTAAATGTGTTTCAGCCAATCAACGCTCAACCCCGTTTTCACGTTTCTTTCCGATTAAACTGCCTGGCCGGCGGATAGGCGCCGTGTCACAATTCCTACCCCTGTGTACTGCTGGCACGAAATTAATCGGGATCCGATCCTATCGAAGCGACGCAAATTGGAAACTACCCTCAGAACTAGTTCCGCATAATTGCGATAGGAAAGTGAATCTCTGTAGAGGATGCATTCGTCCCTAGATCAAAACTTTTAAGAACGTCCCAGCATCCCGTGAATATTTCATTAAGTAGTCATAATTTATGCTTACCAAAAATGTTCATATTTCTTTCAAACTCAATCCAATATCCCCAACCATACTCCATACAACGAGAGTTCGTCACAGTAAAGGCGAAATCTCTAATCATTCACAACAGCACTTTTGATTTTACACGCTAATTGAAAAATGTTAATTGGCACAGCCATTATGGGGTTACTGATCCCTGAAGTTGTCGTCTACGAATACCGTGCGAGTGCATACCTATTCATCTCACCCTAGAGCTCACATACGTTTGCATGTAGGTATAGTATACGTACGTGCATGCGTACGTGGATTCGCAAGCGTGCAAGCAAGGGAACGTGAGTATGCAGAAGCATATATGCATACGAGGAGAATATCTCGAGGGTGTGAAAGAGCAGGCCGTGCGAACGAGACGAGTCGCAGTCGACAAAACTCAAATGCATGCGTGCTTCAATTGTTTTCCTCGACGTATGCGTACTGTATGTGACGCGTCGATATACAGGGCGTTTCGTGAATAACAAAGGAAATTTTTATCTCTACGTAACCAATTCAGATACACGTCTGCATAGTATCTGGATTATAATAATAATATATTTCGTATGATTCATAGACCGATAATTTTAGGTCATGGCTTTTAATGACGTCTGGAAACTCTTTTTACGACTTTCGAAGCACCGTATTAAACATATGAAAGACAGTTCGGTAACAGAAGCGAAATTCATTTAGCAACGACGAAGCCCTATAGTGAGAAACTTGTGAAATATTATTTCATGAAGTATTTTTATGATAAGAATTATTTTATTTGGAAGATATAATCTTGTGTTACACGTGTCTTAATGTCGGTTAGGTACCTCATCGTGTAAGGAAAAAAATAATATGCCTTGTTAATGATAAATTTAAATAATACCGTACGGTAATCACGAAGGTGTCATTTTCCGGTGCTTCAGCAAATCGTATTTGTCGCAGTAGATATATGACAGGTATGCGTGTAGTCATGCTGTATTAACATATGTACGTAATGTACCTTCTGCAAGGTACCATTCTGATTCTATAAGCTATTTCTAAATTCCGGGATCAAAGATGTCACTGAATTCAGCGTGTACGTATATACTTTGTAAATGGGCATTAGGCAAGATAAAAAAGTTGCTGATAGCTTCGGGTGACCCAGGCTCTGCATTTCGCGCGAGCTAGTGGTTTAATGATTTCTCATTATCCACTTACAAGGAATCGTTTCCGTAAGTGGTTTCCATGAGGTCGAAGGGAAGAGGCGAGCGCGTGCGAAAATGGCCGTCGTTTAACCAGGATAGAAGCGAAATGGGACGTAATTCGAAAAGCTTAGAACTCCGCTAATGGGTCATTCCAACTGCTGACCTTGCTGTCTTGAAGGTAGGATTTCCTATTTTCCAAAAACTTTTTTGCCATGTTTTTTATCCCGGTGTAGTATTCGTTTTAACCTTTTTGATTTCTCAATAATTATATTTATATGTGAAATTTCATATTGTAAAATACAGGCAACTGCCTTTGCATCGAACTAGACTAATTCGAACGTGTAGCCTAAATGCTGATTCGGTAGAATCCGCAAGCGCCGTCAAGTGGAAGTCGGTGGTGTGTCGTCTCATTAGAATAATTGAAACTACTCAAAACAATTGAACGTGGATTAGTTAGCCAGGAGCAAAGCTACGTTTCTTCCACCCTCATCCCTTGCGGGATACTCGTGAGCTGTTTCAAGAGGGTCCAAGTACCAGCAGACGTACGAACGTAGAAAAGTATGACTAAACGGGTTCCTAGACAAGTTAGATAAATGACTGTTAGCGTAAAATTGAAAATTTGTATAAACTTATCGAAACAATCATTCATCACCGTAACCTCTCAGAACAAAGCTGGACAACAGGGAGCCAAATCCCATTTCTGTACCAAATCCAGATATTGAGTAATAATATCAATATTAAAATAAAAATAAAATCTACGTATCTTTGAACATTTGACAGTGTGCCATAATCCTCTTAATTGCTATAATTGCAATAGTGCGAACCTCGCAGAAAAAATATTCAGTAGGCATTGCGGAATGCAGAATGCAGCGGGATAAATTCACACCCCGGTTTCACTCTCATGTGCACGCAACACTGCATAGAAAGGAGTAAGGAGCGCAGAGGAGTAGCGCAGGGGGTAGGAGCTGATCGCGAGAGGCCGAGGGGAACGTCGCTCTATTGGTGGGTGTGCCAATTTACACGCGTTTTGTTCTCGCTACGACAAAAGGTGAGAGCGGAAAGGGAGGAGAGCACAAAGGTTGAACGCCGAGGAGAGACACGCGGAGTGGTTGGCTGGTTGACGCATTGCATTCTGCCAAAGCAAAAGAGGGAACAGTGAGGCACCCTCTATTATACGGGGATAGATTTTGCATTCGCACCAGTTGCCAGATTCGTACGACAGTCTGCTACTAGCCTGGCTTTGATTTCGAAACACGTATTATGGATTCACCTATATAATATAAATTGTACGACACGGTAGCTGGTACGTCATTTGACAAAAATTTTTTTGACAATCTTATTAATTATTGCTAATTAAAATTTTATTATCACCCACTAAGCGCTATTCTGAAGTTACTATTTATTTCACTACCCTACGTTGTTGTTCCCAGGAAACAAATCGTTGACGTCTGACTTCGGCTGCTTCAGGATCGAGCGACTGAGACGTTGATTTGGAATTCTGGTCACAGACCCGGAGCACAGGAGTATGGCGGCTTGTGAAGGGTGTTCTGGCAGGGAAGGAGCATATCGGAGCACTTAAAACTACAAGCCGCGTACAAGCTCCTGGAACGCGGAGTCGAAACGATTGTCGAAAAGTTCCCGTGTTGCATTTTTCCAAGTCTCGACCACTGTGCGGATTTGGGTCGACTTTTTTGTCAGGATGCCGCCTGTGTACAATCTTCTGGAATCTCATGACGATTCCCTTACCTCTCGAGGACAGGATTCTCGATATTGTTTATATCGGTGGAAACAATGAAATGGAATTTCAGTATATACACAAGTATACGCAGTAATTACATATACCACACGCTAATCGCAATGCAGATTCCTGGAACGTAAATATATATGCATACGTATTACATTATATTACTATATAGTACGGCTACTCTAATCTAGAAACTACGCATAACCTTCCGTGCAAATTCCAGTTTCGTAATAACATGAATTTACGAGTAAAAATGCCACTGCATGGGTCTTACGATGATGCAGTATACTTTTACGAGGAAACCGACCTGTATTTGAAACGACCAACACCTAGCCCCGGGCTATCTACGAACTCTGTATATATACGTAACTGTATATTCCTGCAAGTGCAGCCCTGAGCCAATCTGAAATGACATCAGCCATTTCGCCCCGACAGTGCAGCTATTCCTTACTCGTGCATCACTTGGCTTCGGGATACTCGAAACTCCTCAAACTCTTTCTATCCAGAGGTTCGTTACTCAAGACTTGCGAATAGAAATGATTCGCAATACGATAGCAGCGATACGATTCTATTGGAACTTTTCCGAGCTCCTGATTCGCACACGGATCCTGGCATTGCAGACGTAAGAATTTACGAAGTGAGCCTAGCCGCTAAAATCACTTACTGATAAACGAAAGTGACCGATCTAAGATATACGTCAATGCTGATTTACCTTTTATCATATAATATTTGTATATCCCTCGTAGAATCATATTTTTCTGAACTCCCCATAAGGTCAGACGACATCTTGTGCGATCGTGGGATATATATGTATATATGTTTTATCAAGACTTTTACGACATAAAATAAAGCTACTCACAATTTTACGTTTTCAAAGGGAGAACCTTTGTCAGCTATCGGAAACGACGTCGTTACATCATCCATTGGTGAAAAGTTTAGGTGACGTGTTTTAAATTAAACAGGGTCCCCCTTTTGGTTAGAGTCGTCAAAAAGTAAAGGTATACCAATTGATTCTCAGGTTTTTTGAATTTCACCCTCGGATAGATATCGCGACAGTGACAAATTTATCATGCGATCAGCAATCCCTTTAATTGACTTTCTTCGTAATTACGCGGTGATGCCGACGCCGCGACAGGAACCACCGGAGGAAACTTGTTACTCTCGCGAAATGATTTTGCGAATCAAGTTCGCAATTTCGTCCGAGCGGTAGAATACTTTGAAATTTATCTCGCCCAAGTTTCTATAGATACGTAACCAATTTACCCAGCGATTTTCGCGTCGTTTCAAATAATCTCAAGAGCTTCTCTTATCGCGGAGTCCGGGAGTGATTACGTTGGAATTAATTAAATTCGACTTATTACGGCGGTAAATGACTGATTTCAACGTTCGGACTTTTATGCGCGTGGTTCCAGGTTGTGTCGTGTCGAGACTGCGGATTTACGAGACTCTCTGGAAACAGGAAGAGCCCCTCGCGAGAAGGGCGAGTCGATGCTTCGACGATAACTCTGGCTTTTTGTGTTTACGAGCAATAAAGCTAAAACTCTATTCCGAAACCAATAATGCTTTTGCCTGCCTACCGTCTGTCTGCCGTCTGCGCCCCGTAAAAGCTCGACGAAATCATAATACTTTCACCGTGTGAAAATTCAATTGGCTGATTCGCGTCTGGTTTACTTACCGGGCGTCAAAGAGCCGAGGAGAATTTCCTATAACATCTATACATACGTATATACCTACATAGAGTAAAGTGCAACCGCAAAGTCGAATTTCTCTCGTAAAACGTAGTAAATGCAACAACGGAGTAAGTAACCAGACATAAAGATCGTATGGAATAATCTTAAAAAAAAATTTCCCATTGTCCAAATTACTAGAGCTTTTGTGACCCGATCGAAGTTCGACTTTATTGTACAAGGATACTTGCACCATTGGTATTCGGTAAGGCTACGCAAGAGAAAACAGCCAACCACCAAAATAGGTAGCTAGAGCAGGCATTACCGTGGCCATAATTAGGTGGTAACAGTTAGTAGGTTAGCTGGCAGCTTGGAAGTAGTAGTTACAGTTTATCGCGTGCAGTTAACTCTTGCAGACCTTGGCTTGGCTTCTACCGTCTAGTGGAGATAGGTAATGCCGGAGAAAACCGCATCTAGAAGAGCCAACTTCAGAAGGTTCAGATATCCAGAAGTACTTGCAGTGGAGGCACTATAACATTCCCGCTGCTATATTCGTGGGTATTCCAATTGCTAGCATTGGTTTAATATATGTATACATATGGCATACACTATCCTGTATATATGTATTCGGTATACAGGGCAGAGAAAGACATCGATACTTTGTTCGATTGAATAACGTTGGGAAACTTTGATATTTCATCGAACAAGAAGAGGATGTTAACGAGGTCGAAGATATGGGATTGGCTCTCTATTTTTTTTCATCTTTATTTTCCTTTTCGATATCGATGAAGTTGTCACGCTAAATGAGTCGTCTATGTGCTTACCTTTCAATGCATTTGAATATATAAGTTAGGACCTGCTGAGTATCGATACCGATCGATTTATGCACACCGTACTCAGTCACTGACAGGTTACATCATATCTCGCGTGAAATATCCAATTATGGCTGATCCTCCAACTGGATTTGATGGTTGGCGCATGTACGAGCATTTCGCGCGATATTGACGTGTCGAGATGGCATTTAACGAACAGGAATAAAGTAGTGAAAGACACCGTGTCACTTTTCAGGATACGTACGTAATGGATGATGATTATGACATAGTAAGCTGATTGATAGAGAAGCAAGTCTATTGTATTATTTGTTGGAGAATTATTTATCATTAAAAAATTAAAAGATTGTAATAAAAAAATTCATGGTGTGTTTAATTGGTTCTGTCATTTATTTGACACCAGACCATGATCTTTGGAATTTGTACAGGCTAGACAAAGGACTGTAATTTCTACCTACACACCTTGTGACCTATGATTCCGCATGGCACTGAACTCGATACTGATCTGTTTTCTTGATTTACGGAAATTTCACGTCTCTCCCTCGGAAAGAAAGTTGAACAACAGGGGAGAAAAAGGCGGGGAAATGGTAGGAAACAATCATAATCCCTGAGGCCGATTACCACCTCGATTTCAGAACTCATTTATTTCTTGATTTATGATGTGGTTCTGTACGCTAGGTTCGGTAGCTATTAGTGACAGATCAAGTAATGCAAGGAAATAAATTAATTCAATCGAGCGAACACGATTTTTTCCATTTGTACGCCTATTGCACATTTTATGTAGGAAAATCAATTTTCATTTTGCCGATATTACTTCTTGTACTCTAAGGCATATTAGGTATAAAATCACGGTTATGTATATCAGTCCGATGAGTTTCGCATATCTTAAATATAAAACTGAACAGGGTCTTAGGTGGCCCGACGGGATTCCAGAAGTTTGATTAATTATCATAAACTAACTTAGCATGCATGCTAAATCAAGGGCATATCCTTGATCTTGTTTCAGCTACATTTGCCACTTTTTTGAAGCAAAGCATCTAATGTGTCATATATCAATTCCTGAATTTTTAGACCTGAATTCTACTCGTTTCCTCTTGTACGTATTACGCAAGTCTATGAAAAATTAGAGAAAATTGATATTTGAAATATTATGATACGAACAAATGATGAAAATTATGAATTTTATGAAAAGATTATATGTATATTCTGCTGAAACCTGACAGTCAAGTCAAACGAAGAGTTTTGAATTACCAATCACAGAAAGAGCAAAGAATTCGCGAGCTATAGAAGATCTTGGATTACGTTTTCTTTCATCCCTTGCGTAGGCAATCCTTTTTTTTTTCGCGTCCCAAGAGTAAAGACGAAGGGGAATCCCCTAAAAAGTTTCCCTTATAGCTGGTTGGGATTAGAGTGGTAATTTCGTAGCACCGCCTGTTCCTTGTTCAAATCTAAATCACTCAATATTGCTTGCTCATTTTTTAATTTCTTCTCAACTTCACTTCTTAACTCCATTTTCTCCTGTATTCTTCTTCTCGATATATGTCTCCTTCGGCAACGCTCTTTTACCTTAACTATGACTTGGCGCTTAAAACCAATTAGAATGCAATAATTCATAATCAGCAACACCATTAACAGTTCGCACAAGCAATCTATCTAAGTCTCTGATAAAGCATACACGTGTACGATTCGCATGACTTGCTTCAAACGCAGAATACCAGAAACTGAAGTCTCGTACTTAAAAAGATTGTGCAGTAGTACAGAATAGATATATGTATAATACACATTGAAAAAAATTTCTGATATATCTTCAATTCGAAAATTATATAATTCCCAAGCAATTCGGATAAATTTATAAAAGAACGGGTGCGAGTAAGAAATAGAACAGGAATGAGAGGTAAGGGCAGCAGAATGGTAGGGGTAATGATTGAAAATACCTATAACGCGGAAACATAGCCCACGGTGTGCGGATATACGTTATCGTATCCTGCACGATATAGCCAACAGCAAACGGCAGTATTAAGTTTATGGGTGCATTGCGGTGGTTCCAGACTCTTGGCTGGCATCGAGCAAGGGATGCTTGGCATGGGAGTCACGCGTCCCGACAATTATTTCAGCCCCTATAGCCAGTCTCCGTTCCTTATTGGTAGACGGTGAAGTCGGCAAGGTCTGGCAAAAGCCAACCTTAACGTTAGCCAATGCCACTAATCTTAGTGCACCTGGCTCTACGAGTATTGCTCCGGCAATCATCATAATTATTCGATAATTCATTGCAAGCCAAGGCGCTTTGTCACGTGCCTGTACAATACGGAGTGTAAGATTCACGTTTGATGTTTACGGCGAAACGGTAGACCATTTTGCAAATTTGATGTGATAATCATTGAATATTTTTAGATTGAGCATCGATCACCAAAGATAGTTAGTAGCCACAGCAGTCGTAGCAGTAGTAGAGCCTTAGTAGCCTCGTGTTTTCCGATCTTAATGGAATTTTCCGAATTCCACGTCCCACGCAGGTGCTTAACGGCGCCATCTGACGGAATTTCCCGGAACTAACAAAAATGCTCCATACGAAAATGCAATTTTCGGAGATAATTTATGGAATTCTCGTTCCGCTCCCTCTAACGGAATTTTCCGGAACTATCACAGGTTGGAATTGGTTTTTTAACGGATCGCGAAACCCGGTCTTTTATCAGATCTTCCCCCCTTTCGGTCTACAGATACACATCGATCTGACAATTTTGTGATCGTTGTGCACAAGTTTCTGGTCCAAAATAATCTAAACGCTCGATGCACACAAGTGACCTGCGCAAAAGAGTTTCTACCCAGTATCAAGAAGCCTATAAACGAGCCCTATACCTGACTATGAACCGTACGAGTATGGTTTGCCCTTTACCAAAATATTATAATAGTTTTCCCCTTTTTTACTACCCAACGTCCTTTACGTAATTCTATTCAGCCGACCGCGCGCAATACCGTTAGGGTGCTGTAAATTTGCCCTGCGGAACGGGAGGACTCGTTTCGCTCGAAAGGTTGTAACTTCCAGAATATTTCGAATTTTAAGTTCATTTTGGGCTTAAAATATTTCTAAGTCATATACCTTTTAAAATATGTGAAAAAAATCGATTTTTTAAAACTGAGAAAGATATATGACTCCTAAATTAAAATTTCACCAAAAGGTAATTTAATTTTAGAAAAGGCTTAAGGCTTCTCGGCTATGCCGACTATATACACAGCCTGGTAAACACTAGAAAAAGTCAGTAAATCACACCCCGGGTATCTAAATTATCTCCAAGAGGACGTAGGTGAATATGGGGCTTGGGATATCGTCTGAGAGAACACGGGCACTTTGGATCGCAGACGTGCCATCCTAGGGATTTATCGAACGCTAAATAATACTCGCAACACTATAGGACGAGAATATACCGCAAGGCTGAAGGATATTCGTCCAAGACTCTAAAGAAGGAAAAGATGGGAGAAAGTGGAACAGAAGGGAATGATAGAGTACGAGAGAAAGAGGAGAATTGGAAAGTGTATAACGAGAGTAAAAGAGAAAGAAAAAGGGTTGGTATACATAGAATCGATCTTAATATGAAAATGTTCTATATGACTCGTCACGCAAACCGGTCTTCTGTCCTTCTGCGAACGGCAGGAGTAATTTCGTTCTCCCTACGTTTACTTCTCAGGACACGTAGAAGCTTTACGTCGGCTTTCGTTAAAAGGATTCTCTGCCTTCCTGAGTTCAGCTATTTTTTTCAATCTTATGGCTCCCGATACGTCCTACTCGGCTGGAGATGATCCGCGTTTACCGTTCAGAATACAAAATGATCCTCGAAGGTTTGTTGCTGTCATTCAGAGATACATTTTCCACCTTATTTATCACTTCAACTATAACACGTAATCAAGTGTCGATAAAAAAAGTCATGTTCGACATTTATCTAGTTTTTTGCTAGTTTAAATATATTCCGTACCATCGTTCACCCTATACGTTACTGTAACACGAAAGAGCCTGTAATCTGCAAAAAACTGTCCCTGACATTTTCGCTTATATCGCTACTACTGTACTCTGGAAACTCTCTTGAGAAATACTTATCAACCCTCGATTGCCAACCACTACATTACTCCCTGCACATTAGACTGATCGTAACGCTCAGTAGACTCTTGTCTTACGAGACGTTGCCCGTTTAAGGGTTGTCTCCCGTACTTCAATGTATCCAAACCACCCCCGATGTTTTTAGCCAGTTTTTTGCTGACTATACCAGAGTAGACTACTGGGAGCCCAAAGGTTGGTTGGCAATTATTCAAGTAGAATTATAAAAACAAGTAGGGCTGGTTTGAGGGAGGAGGACGGAATAGTAGTCGTCCACAGGGTTGTGGAAGGTGTAGCGTGGAGAAAAGGGACGGTAAGGTAGATTTGGGGTTGCTGCTGGTCTAATTCAGTCCCGGTCTGCGTTGGCTATACTGCCTACGTTGGTTACGCTGGCTACATTGCTTGGTTCACATAAATATGAATGCGCCCGCGGCTCTCATTAAGTCTCTCTGCCTTCATTTATCTACCTCGTCCCCGTGCACGGCAGCCGCCTGGTTCTTCCTACCCCTAGGTGCACCTTCACAGTGTCCCTATAGTTCGTTTCTTACGGTCTGGCGTCAGTACGAAACGTTTGCAGCACTGTGCTACGTGCTTTCGTGTATATTCACTTTTTTTTTTTATAAAACTGTAGGCAGCTGGCTCGTGCGAAAATCGTTTAGTCACGATACACATTAAATTACGTACAACTGTAAATGCAGCTACCACATTATACGTATTATGCTTATACGTATATGCGCATAAACATGAATAACGTAATGTTTTAATATAGCAAGAAATTTTATTTGACAAATTTCATATGTTACGTAATCCTTGTTCCAAGACTTTCCTCCCTCTTCCAAGACTCGCCAGTTTTCGAGGTTGTTTCAGGAGTGTCGTTACGTCACGTCTTATTAAAGCCTGCGACAACATTTGCCTGTCTAGTATCTCATTCGCTCTCTATCTCTGTCACTCGTAAGCAATGGCCATGATTATTATTTATGCTCCCACTAGCAAGTTCCTTCGGGGCGCAACGATGTCTCCTTAAATGCCATGGCTTTCTCTCTCTCTCTCTCTCTCTCTCTCTCTCTCTCTACTTCTTATCCTTAACTCGAGTCTTACGTAATCTTTCATAAATCATGACTGGTGTAATTTACTCGTGAAGGAGAAGTCGCCATTTGAACCAGGGACAAAGTAAAAAGGACTTACTCAAAGGGATATGGGTTTGAAAATTGACTGAGAGAGACCAACTTCAATGTATATAGATATGTTACGTATGGACCTGAATGCATTATATGAAAGGAGTTTGTCACAATATTCGGAAAATAAGGATGTGTGTATACCTACTCGAGACAGGGTAGACCAGAGAGAACTGAGAGATGCAGACGCGCCAGCAGCGACGTATGATTGGAAAAGTTTCTATACATATAATACGGGTCTATCCGTCAGACTGGAGCCGCGACATGACCTGTTCTTTCCCTTCGTTTCGCTCTGAATCCACCGTCCTTTTGCAGCCAGATTCGACCTTTCACCGGAACTCCGTAAAGCTCAGCAATCGCCGACGTACGATGACCAATGAGATATTTTGAGGATCCCGAGACGCAAAACGTATTCTACCCACTCGTTAATTCACTGAGTTCAGACCGAGTCAGTCGGTAAGTCAGTCAGTCAGTCACTGTACCAACATTGGGTCTGGGATAGGCAACTGCGATGGGAAATTTTGCAAAGTCACTCGCTGCTAATTATCAAGAAGGCCTTTCGCCTTTAGCCCGGGGCTTCTAATCGAACTGAGAGTAAAAGCCAATGGAAGCGTGGGAGGCTGAAACTAGGTTGGTGTTACGGGTCTTATGTAGACGAGGATTGCTCGAGGAAGTTCACGAAGTGTCGCCAAGTTACCGTCGCTATTTCTCTATGAGAGATTGTGAAGTTCCCATGCGCCGAGACATCACAGAAGAATCAGTATATGTATAGGATAGTTCAGGGTAGTCTTTGGTATACGAAAGGACTTCCTTTCGAAATTTTGCTGTGGAAACTGCATCCTGTTTCTCGCGGGCATTATCCGTGATAACGCGTAACAAGCAACATTGGGTATCGAAGATGAAACTAAAAGGGGATGATAGGAGTGGGACACCTGGATGATAATAAATGATGATTTCCTATATCAAACGTAATCGCAATTAATTGTCCATCGTTATCAACCTGCTAGAGAAATATGCACGAGATAATAATGGAGTTAAAGGCGTGAAATTCGAAGGGGTGGTACAGATGGAAGGACCTTTCAAAGGACCTTGACTCAAACGTGGCTTTCATCGGCTTATTGTCCGTTAAACACTGGAGTCGCGAAAGCGCGCAGGTAATAAAGGGATTCCGCTGTGAAAAAAGTTGAATAAAATAGCAAAAAAAAAGTGGAGAGACAGGGAGAGCGACAAAGGACGTATCTCGTGCGACTGGAGGAGAGAGAAATCTGTAAAGTGGGATAGGACGAGTTTCCGCGAAGGGATGAGTATATAAGGGATGAGGCAGGAGAGACAGGAGGGTGAAATAAAACATTGAGAGAGGGCTCGCTCTATCGGGCGGTTAATGAAAAATAGCGACACCCTCCGAGTCCTGTCTCCCGCTGAGCTTTGGATTGCTTGCTCTCTGCTTTCTCTTGATTCGCTCACTTCGCTCACTTCGGGGTGGGTTTTGCGTGATTCCATTGCGCCCCGAGTTTCTGTCTGGATTCACGCTGTGATGTCATATTACAACACCCTATACCTAACGCTCCACGCTCACTAAGAGAAAATCTTCTTTCTTTCTTTCTTTCTCTGAAAACGCCATACGGACAAGTTTCTTTACTTTCTCCAAAGCGACGTCTGTCCTCGTCGTTATTCTCCGGTGTCGCATTCTACGTAGCTTCACTTCGCAGACGTCGTTCTCTCGCAGTAAAAAAGGCCCTTTGTCACGAGGCAATGCATTTTTCAAACGTTCTCAAATCATGTGAGCCGGAATTAATTGACAATCGTAGCGCACCACCTGTCTACCGTTTAATAATCGAAGGACGGAAGGGCGTCGCGCGACTTCGTAAATTTATTATTTTCACGAAGCCACCGTGCGAAATTATCGAATGCCGATATTCCGTTTTCCCAGGAAATTCCTACGTCGCGAACTGTACAAATGCATATATCGTACAGAAATGTTACACCTTTTTCGTGTGTTCCTATTATTTTTTTTTAATATCAAAAAAATTCTCGGAGCGATCTCTTTTACACGGAACACGTAGCAGCTATTGATTTTCAAGATAAGGGTCGCATTTCGCTAATAATTGTTACGTCAAAAGGCTGACCCACTTTTGTATATCGAGGCAGCGTCCGGAAAGAGGGTTGAAAGAAGGAATAGGAGTGGGTATAATCAGAAATCACAGCTTGTAAGCTGGAGTCGTTAGTGGTCCCGGGCGGCTCGCTTCTACCCCCCGTTTCAAGCTCAACCCCTAGAGTCTTCATGGCTGACGAGCCTTCCGTCGTCCCGCATCTCAATCGTTTCTCTCCTCTTTCCTCCGTCGTAGAAAACCCCCCTTTCCGACCCCCTCTCTAAAAGTAGGTACTATACTCCTCTTATATTCTCCTTAGTACTCTTTTTCGGCAGAAGACAAATTATTTCTTTTCGTGCAAAGTCATCGTTTAGGAGTTCGACTAAAAACTCTTTAATCGGTAATTGTTTACCGGGGCCTGATTGTCGGTAAACTTTTAATTTGAAAGAATCAACGTTTTAACTCAATTTGCTAATTTCAACCCTTCACGAGTTTCGCGAAGTTTTACATAAAACATAAAAGATCGTTCCTGGACATCGACAACTTTTAATCGATTTAATCTAATTGAATCAATGAAAGATTTGCATTGCTTCTAAAGATGTCCTTGAGTGAGTATATATTAATTTAACAAAGATTAATTAAATTCAAAGATATACTCTAAATCGCAATATTCATAAGTTGTTCAAAAATTACCGTACCTGATGGTCCAAGAACGACGAGTAACGCTTATTCAAAAAGATCTTTTAACGCGTCAGAAAATTCTCTTAAGCAAAATGCCAAAATGCGAGAACAATAATCGTGAAAGAATGGGTATGTTATTCGCGTAACACCATAGAGATAATAGCGAGCGAGCGGTGCGAATCAGAGGGTGCGAAAATAAATCAAAGCTTGCGTACAGTCGCAGGGGTCGACCGGTAACGGAAGTAGGGCTCATGATCTATGGATACCTCAGCGCTTCCGCCGAAAAATCTGTTATATATTGCACTTAGCAAGGTGTCACGGAGTTACGGTAGCCCTGCGAGTACAAAGAGAAGAGAGACCAAGAGAGCCTGAGAAAGTACAGAAAGAGAGAGAGAGAGAGGGAGAGTAGGTGGGGGGTTAGAGAAAGAGTGAGTGAGAGAAGGCACCACGAGAAAGCAAGGGAGTAAGTAAGCAAGCAAGCTTGTTCAAGCTTCCAGCGGGCATAACTTTAATCGAGTTGTCTTGGACCATGGTAAAGTGACGGAAATAAATCAAGTCGTGGACATACTAAGGGTTCATCTTATAAAGATGAAGGAAGTAGACGCCGGAGAAGACGAGGAGGATGGAGGGGAGGTGGATTTCGAAGAAAAATACAAGTTTTAATAAACATTCAAGGAACGAACCTCAAGCGAAATCCACCAAGTTGCTGCGGCTTTCGTGAAAATCCACCTCGAGTCCTCGTGGTACTTTTTTTTCTCTCCCTCTTTCCCTACTGCAACTGAGACTCATTCCTCGCGAGAATATAAGATAACGAGAAGGGATATTTAGGAGCAAGTCACTCGCAATGAAGTTTCGGTAAACCCTTAGAAAAAGGGGTTAATTTTCGAAGTTACACTTTTGACATAGTTCACTCGACGAGGAACATCCCTAGAAACACTTTGCTCTTTCCTACCGCATTATAAGTGCTGGTACATTCTTTCCTTTCATTTCATTATATTTCTTCTTTGCGAATAGAACTTCCCGATCACTATGCATATTTAAGAACAGTCAAAGAATTTACATCGATTCCATATGCACCTATCTCCACTTACTATACTGTCTTTCTACGAAGATTCGACTTCCTCTTCTTCTTAGACTTCGAATTTCGGCTTCCACAGATTTTTTCTATCACGATCGAAACTGGCTATATTTACTCATCAGGCACTCTGAGACTCCTTGAACCACCCTTAATTACAGCCAGGGCGTTCCTCGCCAAAAGAGTTCCAGTACTACTGGCAGAGCGGATGTATAAAGTCGCTGACCGCCGCCACCGAAAGTCAGAAAACTTTTCAGACACGACTCCCTCTCGTTCATGCATTTCTCTATTGGTCTTTAAAAATATCTCACTTCTCTGTACCCTTTCATGTTTACCATGCGAGATGCTATCTGTGTTTTCATAAAGATATGTAATACAGAGTCACGTTTTTTTGTACCTTTACGTTCTGAGCTATGCGAGCAAAGGAATTTTCATCCTCAAAGGTATAAGATCCGTAGCTGTTTCCACACTAGTTTAATATCCCTTCAGTGTGGAATTTCGAAGTAACACGTTATACTTTTATAAAAATCCTGAAATGACGTTTCCATAAATCGCGAGAGAAGCCACCTTCAATGTTACCACGTTTTCTACTAGCATACTTATAAGCGGGTATGCAGGGTGCGTTCATAATGTATATGATGAGTGATGACGTTTCATATTCTGATGGAAAAATGAACTTTTGATATTTCTTCAACGACAACTCGTTCCACTCCCTCATTTGGAATCGCGTGAGTGTAGCATTTCATGGCGATATTAAAACCAACGTAAAAATAAACCGTACGGCAGAAAAAGCAAAGGGTTTCTATCCTTCGCAATGAAGAAGAACGAATGTCATTTACTAAGAGAACGAGTGACCATTTATTTGCCTTTTCATAATGTGACCAGGGTGGTAATAAACTGGCAGCTATATACTATATTTTTATTAGGGCACGTAAAATTGATATAATTCATGTTATATGATATTGATCGATATTTCAATGATCCAATTTAAAGTAATGCTACCTAGCTCTATGTGCATCCTTTATTCGTATAAGATCCCTCGCGTGATGTCACGCAAGGTGAGCAAAAGGGTGTCTTTCAATTCGTGCGAATTGACCTGACGTTCTTGTAATCACTGCAGCAAATTGAATATTAAGGGTAGAAACGACGTGGTCTGTTAATTTACTAAGCTTATAGATATAGACATGTAAGAATCCTACTAATTATTCTACCCTTTAATACGTGATTCAATAAAATATACAGTATAGCTAATTAGTAACGAGCTACGTGATTTCAAAATTCTCAGAACGAATAATAATAATTTATTTTCATGACGACAGACGAAATTAATTAAAATGGCGATGGTTTGATCCTGACACTAGATACATAGATATAGGTGAACAGGCACTCAGCAAATTAAAAGGTAAATCGTAGCCCCAGCGGTAGGCAGATACATTTCCGAATGAACGCAAAAACCAGCGCAGGCTTTTCTAGCCCCGTTATAAAATTTCGTAAAACTTCACTGGGCACAAACTGTTCTCGTTATACGAACATTATGTCGAATTATAAAAAGCATTGTGTCAAACGTTGAAACGGGTGATCATACGCACAACCGCTTCATTATTTAACGGTAGCAACGCGGACCCCTCCTGCTGAAACTTTTAATTAAAATCTGAAAATTTACGAACAGCCAGTCGTAATCACGTTAAAATATGATTTCGTAATTCCGTGTTATCGGACCTGAGTCTGTCGCTGTTGAATGGATTTAGATGAAATGTGCGTCAGTTAGACGGCAACATGCTCAACACAATGGACTGTCTATTCAACCGTATCACCATTTGCGTTCGCTGATTTGATTCGTCATATGAATCAGCACTTTCGTCCATTCAATATTTCCAGTCTGTATATACGATATGAGTACTACATTAAAACACGATCCATTTGTATTTGTTGCATTTTAAACGACTCGAATTTAGATTCTGATATTCGCCAATTATCTTAATGAAAAGCTCCACTTTTTTTATGAATACTCACGCATCAATATCGCGCACTACTAGAGATATTTGTGTGCCTGTCGGAATATTTTTAATTGTTTCACGAGTCACTAATTGGTTACTAGCATTACTGTACAAAGTTGACTGTTTTTGACGGGCAAAAAATATATTTTATTGAGCATTGAAGCATTCAAAAATTCAAAGATTTATTTGAGTTATCAAAGTCCCACTGTATTTTCAAAGTGCTTGAAAATAATAATTATTTTTAATTCACTTTAAAATAGCAGCGTGTCCATGCTATCTCTCTCATTCCCTGGCTCGTAAATACTGAGAAAAAGTTTTTCGGCCAACTTCACCCTTTCTCAAATGTCTGTCTAATTTACATTTTGACTTCGTATCCTGCTCTTTGTTTACGTCCCTGTGACTGATATCTAGGCACCACCAAATAACACCCCTTGGAACTAACGTCCACACCAAGAAGGAAACTCGCACAAAGGACAACTGGGTGACCAACTTGTGACTTGTTAGTTCAGCACAGAATTCACCCCAGATACTTACATCCAAATTCAGCCAACCTGACACTTGTACCATATACCCAGTGACGCAAATCTCCACCACTGTGTTCGATGACGTCGTGTTTATCGTTCTAATAATAATTTTTAGTAGCGTCTCCCGTACGAAAATTGAGCTACGTTAACGAGGCCGGGATGGAAGGAAAAAAATATTTGTCCTGAAAAAATAAAATTGTAGGTAGAGCGAAGAAAGCGCGAGTTTCTCGCTGAAGTCAACAGGAATGCTAAGAGGGATGACGAAGTGCCAGAGGAAAACAGTCTGAACTTCAAGAGTAGATTGCCAGTGGCACTTCCTTATGGTGTATCCGAAAAGACGTCTAGAAAAGAATCTACTTGAAATTGTAGATATTTATCCACGTGTCAAGAACCTCACATACTTAGGCTCGTAACATATAGGTATATACAAATAGGTACAGTATAGTATGTACGTACTGGTGGAAATGTATCAATTGGTAAAAAAAAAAGTAGGGTAGCACGAGAAGTCTGCTTTCTGACGGGACGTCGATAATCTTGTTCCATGTCAAAACACACCCTTCCTTCCTTTTCGTGCCTTTCTCGTTTCCTCAACATAGTAGCAACCCCGTCATTCTGGTAGTTTCTTTCGCCACGTCTCAGGACGCCCAGCCCTTTCTACTGTACTTTTGCGCTCATTCCCTACCTCTACCTCTCACTCTCTGTCTTCTTTCTTTTTCTTTTTCTTTTTTATACACGCTACGGCATCTACTTCATTTACCGCGAGCAAAGCATCGTATCCTTTTACAGGGGACGATAAGGGTGGAAACTCCTTTATGGGGACGGGTAACTTGAAAATATTGCAAATTGCTCCGCGGTATTCTAGTTTCAGTCGACGTCTTAACCATCGTGATTCTGATCTTAACGAATCTGATATGATATGATAACGAAGTGCCGGATAGTCTATGGTTATTTGCGAATCTCTTCCGCGAACATCTACGTAACCTATTTGCAATTTTCGCAGATATCAGCATCTGTAGTCTCCTTGAAGATTTTGCACGGGAAGAAAGAATGATAATTGCTCATTAAAATGAATGATTCTGTTGGAGGTAAAATGGGATTCGTTCTGGATATATGCCCATATCCAGGAAATACTGAAAATTGAATACCATTCAGTGAGATATTAAATAGAGGTTCGTATAATAGATTTATTCAATGTATAAATACTTGAATTTATTTTATGAAATTTTATTATACAGTTATTATGGATATAGGATGGTATAATGTTCAATGTACGTCGAAGCATGAAATTAACGTTCTAATTCAATTTTTAGAGGACAAATGATCGCAGTTCAAATTTAGTGCTGTTATGCAAATACAGACGGAAAACAAACAGGAATATATCGGGGTTGGTTTCAAAACATTCCAGCCGACCTCGACCAATTCGCGAATATTACAATTACCAGCGGTTGCTCACTGGATCCCAATTCAATCCCATTTCCGCTTAATTTTTTAATTAGAATGTTTCAGCTACACGATCCTTATTCGATCAAAGTACCCTTTAAATTACCCCTGGCAATGAAAACCTACCACAAATCGGTTTGGTCTCGAACAGGTAGTATCGATTACAAGAAAGAAGCCAGCACTATCGCGATCATGAAAGTTTTCTTTCTTTTACGAAATCACAATTCCCATTAAGCTACACCTATATATACACACACACAATTTCCAGGATATACACTTTTTAGTGAAAAACATTCGCAATGAAAAATATAGCGAAACACATGAAATTACTTAGAGCCACTACGAGAATGGCCATATACAGTATTAGCTATATAAAATTGTATAAAGCTATGGGTAATTTCATTTCAAACCCTTAGCGTTATAGAATTTCTCGAATTTATGTATTGATAGCAAATAAGTTTCCCTGAAGGAAACAGTGCAGAAAGTTTCATACTCGGTATTGCGTGAAAACACAATTCGACGTTAATAAAAGGATGAGAATTTGATTACAGTGTATTATCATGCCGCACGGTGAAACGCAAAGCCGCATAAGTGCAACCCTCTTCTTGTTCCGCTTCAATTTCGAATAATTGAACCGCGCAATCTTGCAGACCGAACTTTACTTTTGCGGCGCATCATGAAGGAAATGCTTTCTAGAATCTTCCTTATTCGGATACTAACCAAGAAGCATAATTTGCTTTTCCACGTGTACCGATGTTACTTTCAGATATCCCAAGTCACACGAAACTCCGTCAGTCATACCGTAGTTTACGTCATTATACTTCGAGATAAGAAAGCATGCGAATAAATGTGAAGATTCTAACGCTTCGTCGTAGTTCAGTGTAAAACGTCATAGAAACTCGTCTGAAATATCTCACAACATTCACAGGAAGTGATGTATTCAAGATTTGAGAAATTTCGCGGCCTTGCACGTACTTCAGTATTAATTTCCCCTGAAATTTATGAAGAATTATCGGAAGCCCTTGAATGTGAATTCGTTTAAAAGCTTCAAGGAGTCACGGTTTACCTGCCGGAGAGTGAAATGAGAGAGAGTGAGACACGAGAGTCAAGGCACTATTGTAATTGGCCTGCTTTGTAAGAATCGTCCCGCGAACGCATGACAATCCTGATTCTCTCGCCATCTCTCTCTTTGCTCTTTCAGCGTCGGTGGGATATTCATTAGGAAGCGCAAGAGCAAGAGAGAGAAGGAGAAAGGAAGAGTCTTTTCTCATTCGACTCTTCGCTCCTCTTCCTCCCTCTACTTTTCTTTTCTTTCTCACCCTGCATTTCTCTCTGGTTTCTCCAGTCTCCACCGCCATTGCAATCAGAAAAGCAGCTCGGACGAGATTGATGGTAGGACCTAGTGAGCCCTGCTGGAACCTCTTTCAACAGTCATCCACTCGAGCGGCGAACGAATATTTCCTCTTTTTATTTTCTACTAAGTGGTTCATTCGAAACTTGAGAAATACCCTTGCAAGGAACCGACATGGATACCCAGAACAATCTGTCATCTCGAAATTGCAAGGATGTCGAGATAACGAGACCTTCTGCAAGGATGGGTCAGTATAATTGAGATAGAGTTCTTGCGAAATCCATTGAAGCTACTCTGGTTGGTATTTATTTTATTTTATTGAAAAAAAAAAAATAAGTATTCATCCTAGGTGTCATTGAAGATCCAATTACTTCGTTACGAGATTATACAGGAGGTGTTGCAAATGGCGTAATGGTGTTTTCTGGTAAAAACAAGAACTGTAGGTGTGACACTGTTTAACCCTGTGGAAATTAGGAAAACTAAGTTTGGTCCATCTCTCTAATGTTAAAAGCAATTAGAGCCGTTTGCAGATTTCCGAGTTTCTAATTCGGTGAACTACGGTTTCAAACCGGATGGCACAATTTGCCCTTTGTTACCCACCTAGTTTCCCTTTTAGACAGTTACACTACGTAACATTCTCTAACCAAAATAAGTTAGATACTACTGTCTGGTTACACACGTGCATTCGCATGTATCGCCCACTGTTTTTATATTAAGTTTCAACACTCGCTACTATAACATCAGATTGAAAATTAGCTTACGGAATCCCATAATGTGTAACCCGAAGGTAACGAAATCCCTTTAACGAAATTCACCTTAATTCTAACGAGACCCTTTCCGGAGAATCTCGAATTGGCAATTGGCCGTGATTGATTGCACCGATATATATTTTATTATATATATATAAGATTTTATTCCAGAGAGTGGTTGGAGGGATGTGAAACGGCGTGGCATAAAAAAGTCATATTTCTTCAAATAAAACTCGGAGCCTCCTGAAATATTACTGCCTAGCAGTCAGGACACCCGTCTAACGTCAGCTCCCATCCATTTTATCCCTTCATATTCCATTTCGTGTCGCCTGATACTGACTGAACGGTAAAAACGATAGAATCGAAAGTAAACTAATGTATTCTTATAAAAATTATTTAATACATTGCGATAAACAACGATCTAATATACATTAATTTCAATGTCTATTTTAATACCTAACCTCAATGCACTATGAAGCACGTTGTTTAATAGCGGCTTGAGATGATTATAGGGCCCGTGGTAGAATGCCACTATATATAGTATAGGATATGCTAGCGAATAATTAACAACTACCATACTGCATCAACGAGGGTAGTTTTCATGTGGACGATCCGTAGAGTTAACGTGAGAAAGAGATTGTCGATGGACGGAGGTGGAGTTTGAAACCACAGACTGTTTTACAGTTACCCAACTATTTAGAGCGCCCATGGCGTTTCCCTGCAGCCATGGGCGATCAGGAGCTTTTCCCACGGACGAGTAACTCCACTGTAGGTACAGCAAATTCCGATGGCTTCGATTATTTCCCACTTAATTATCCGGAAAACCACAGCGCGGAACACTCTATACCGCGTGCGTGATAACACTCGGATACCGAAAGTGGACTAGTCGCGCTCGACTGGGTAATTTGCGTAGTTGGCAACAATTAAATGGTAGATATTTACTGGCTTTGGATGCCTATATTTTAAAATTGAACCTCAACGCTTTTCAACCCCTTTTGAGATTTTCGTTCGATACTGCTGGTGAACAGTTGATCCATGTATAAATAGGTATAATTAGATATCTTTGAAACGTTTCTGGTTTTTCGTATTTTAATGGATGTAATGCAGATCCATTGAAGGCAATCGCTTCTATCCATTTTTGATTTACTATATTTTCAAATGGCAGGGAAAAACTTTTTTTTCCCTATTACAAAGGCATTGAATTCTTAGATTGTTATTATACTTAGGGGTCGGATCCCATTCATTCGGCGCGTTTCAATCTTGGAACGTCTACGCAATCATTTTCAATTTATTCCGGAACCCTGGAAAACCTAAAGTGAAGTGGTCTTCTTCAATCCTCAACCTACGTAAGGGCCCGCCTTTCTAAATTAAATTCACCATATCAGACACGTTTTATTTAATCATGGCTCCTGGGACGAAATACGTATAACCAACTGGTGCACCCTAAATGATTTTCAAAGCGATATCGCACAAATCTAATCGAAAGGAAACTGCTATAAATTTGAGTTGAAAATATTGAATTTTCACGATAAAATTCTATTTATAAATGAGATAATATTAAAGTTTGCTTATAATTTTTACGTAAATTATTTTCATTCGATCAAATTAATTATCACCAAGTGTTTCCATCTTAAGATTTTTTCTGTTTGGCACATCATTAAAAGAATGGCACAGAAATTCAGCGCGTGATGCACGACTGGCTTTAATTTCACGTTAAAAGAGATCAAGAGAGTTCAGAGTTCCATGATTAACTCTTTCCCTACGTTTCCTAAAGGGCCAGTGACGAATGATCTTATTAAAAGATTAAATTCAAAAAGGGTAACCCGCTTTCTCGCTTCTTAATATTAATACACCCTTTTTTTAGAGGGAAGAGGACTAAGGACTATGACGCTGAGTCGTACACTTTTTATCAAGCTAAAAAGATGCCTGAAATTAAGTCCAAGACTGCCTATGCTCCGCTGACATTAGATAATAAACGGGCTGGAAGATTTTACATTAACGATTCTTGACTTTTATGAAAATTTACGAATAAATCAGTATCATTCAATGTACGAATTTTAATGGGACTATCAGATATACCGTTTACATTATACAGTGAGGAAAACTTAAACGAAAGACATATACGCAAGTCGCATAGCTTAAATAAATTATTACGTTCCTTTGACAAGTGCTATATGTTATTTTTTTTTAAAAAAGGGGCACCCAGTGCGTTTCACGGAATTCCGCATTTTTGCTAATTAAAAGAGCGACGAGAGCCCTTTGCTAAAAGGCCAAGTGGAAGGTATAAAAACTGAACAGCCTTTCAGTATGATAAAATGGGGTATTTCTTAAATGACGAGAGATCCATATCGTGGGATTTAACATTAACCATATTCCTTTTGAGATTCTTTAAAGGCGCCATCCTCTAAGAGTATCTTAACAGGTTACGAAGTCTTGAGAAGAAGGAACGGAAGTAAAGTTCGAAAGAGGTCTCTGGAGTAAAAAAGGGAGAAAAAGATACCCTACATCAAATGAAGATTCGAGGGGTGTTTCTTGACGAGCCCTTTATTACCACTTACCCAGCTAATTATATAATTGATACAGCTTATCACAACACTTATCTCCACCAACGACATCCCCATACCTCAATATACTAATATCAGAACAAACAAGTTAAAAAAAAATATTCACACTCATATGATACTTCGATCAATATCAAGTTAAAAACAAACTTTTGAAACGAACCCTTGATCGATTATCGAAGATAACGAGGAATTGAAAAATCGAAAAGATCTTCCTCCCCCTCCCCCACCCCCCAAGCAAAGATAGTGATTGATGAACAGGATGCTCTTAATGGTGTGTCCATCGCGAAATTACTAAGACGTAAGAGCAACGCTTTTCGGTTGCCTCTTTCTCTCGTTAGTTACCTATAGGATTCACTTGAAAGCCGCGTGCGCATGCGCTTAAACAGTCTATACAGGAAAATAGTTTAAGCAATAATTCAGTGAGCCAATACCGTTAATTATTTCGTGGTTGCCGTAACGGTTAGTTGCTCCCAAATGGCCGTTAAGGGTTGCCCTGTTAATCTTAACAGTTTCCATCTTAGTTTTTCGTAGCATCCTTTAGTGCGCATTGGGTTCACGGATTGTTAAGAATTTTTCTCATTGCTGGCTAACAGAATATGAATGTCCACACGCTAATAACTCTGTGATAAACGATAGGAGGTATTGTGTATTCAGGTAAATGCGCGTAAAGCAGACACTAGGAAATTCTCTTCTCGATGCTTGGATAAGGTGGAAGGTTGAAGGTGTCTGGTATATTTACGAGGCTCGGTTAAGAGGATCTTAACTGCCGGACGGTTTCCTTTAAAATAGCCACTTAATTACGGCTAAGTAATCGTCACACTTCAGACGATAACTACTCTTAATACATTTCTGCTTACAGCTATTAGCATCCCCGTAGAATTAATAACCTAATAAATAATTTTTTTTATGTGATAACAAATATCAGGATCCTGTGAAAAAAATGCTAAAATATTACTATAGATACAGCGTAAAGCTTCTATCAATAGATAGCTCAATTATTCACGATAACAGAGCATAGGGTATTTATTCACCAGGAAACGTACGGATAAAAAGAAAAGATCAAAGAGACCGATATATATAATAGTTTCCTATTGAGAATATTTAATATAAGAAATGTCGCCTTTTCCGTAAAAGCCCCATTGCGTGACAGATGCGTTTACCGCAGCGTATAGTATAAGTAAAGAGTGGTTATTTTTCTTTAGGGTAAATGCATAGTGTATATAGATATACTGGCTAAACGTTATTTATCCCCGTCAAGACGTCTTGGCAGAAGAGAATTTCCGTACGAGCCATACCGATATGATATATTGGACGCATTAAGTGCGTAGCCATTGTGCGTTCATCAGCATCGCCCGTTATTATCAGATTTGACGAGAAGCGTCGGGTTATTACATTTTTTCGCGCGAGAATTAGCCTGCCGACAATGCTCCCAGGTATTATGGCAGCTCCGACCCGAAAGCACATCCATCATCCTTCCTTGGGTGCTGTCTACGTCTAATATTATCATAATGTCATCCGCGGTCTTCTCTACCACGACGTTCTCTAACGTTACTGCCCTTGAAAGCCTACCGTATGAAAATTCTCGCACGCATCTCGTTATACACTTTAAAAATTATCCGCTCTGACGATCAACGCTACTTCGCTACTTATACGCACAATCTCGTGAAACTACAGTACCTTGAAAGATAGTAAAATTCAATTGAAGAGAGGTAGAGAATATGTGTGCGAGAAAGGTAGCAAAAGGAAAGCCCTTTGATGGAATCCTTAGGAGTCTGAATAAGGTGACAGAGAGAGAGAGAGAGAGAGAGAGAGAGAGAGAGAGAGAGAGAGAGAGAGAGAGAGAGAGAGAGAGAGAGAG